>JASEVX010000010.1:4494694-4722656 GCA_031761405.1 Serripes groenlandicus | reverse complement strand
CCATTTGTTCAGACAGGACCTCGAATAAAAGTAAATCGCTCGATATTAGAATAAGCGCTCGTATCCAAGAAAATAGCGTTGTCTCGTTGTCAAGAGACATTGGAGCGGAAGTAGTGAAATATACACGGTTTAAAATACAGATCGGAATTGAATACATGACTGATTAGCAATTGTGTATTATTGTAAAGGATTAGTAGACCGCAATAGAGGTGAATTGAAAACACTGGATATATAGATATTGGTTAAACAATTTGTGCTTAGAGTTTTTACTTATATAAAAAGAAATATGGCAGGTAAAATTCCGGTAACGAATCCGACACAGGCAGCTTCGAAGTGTAATTTTGTGGCCACGGATCAGATATGGTATGTATATGTAGTGTTTGTTAATATCAATATGTATTGAAAAGAGATCATTTATTTATTTTGAAGGTCTTTGTGAACGATGTTTTATTGATCAGTCTAAAATCTCAACGATTTTATTATAATAATCGTATCTCACTTTATTTGATTTCTCTCATTTTTGGTTATTATTATTATTTTTAAATTATTGTTTTTGACATTATGTTTCTGATATTAACCATTCTACCAGGGACGTAGATAAGAGGGATAGGTAACTAAACTGTATACTAAGATATCAACCGTGCCAACATTTGTAGCAAGTAAAACTAAAAACTAATCAAGATATGAAAATAAAAAATAAAAATTCTGGAAGTTTAAACATTCTTCTATTATTTTAATATACTACAGGTTTTGATAATATGTTTTATCACATGACATGCGTGTATCCAATGTAATATACTCATTACGTATTTCTTTATATACAACATGTGTAATATAACATGACCAAATACTAGGAAAATGACGTCACGTCGGCGTTTTGACGTCATACGTTAGACACTTTGACGCCAAAACCCGTAGTATCTCATGAGTGTTATTTATTATTACTTTTAATAAACTAAGCTGAATATGACCTCGGTATAATTATTTGTGGCATTGTTATACGGATTACCAATCTCATTAAAATCAGACCAAAAAACTTCTATGTTACATACGTATACGATATATATACGTATGTAACATAGAAGTTTTTTGGTCTTTTGAAAACATCCAAAATCAATGACGTTGTCCAGACAAAATTACATCAAATTTTGATTGCATCAATTATATTTTAAGAACTCTCCCCAGAGCCAGCGCTACTACTGCCAGAGTACTCATTGTTCATAAGTTCCAAAACTTAAAGTGGAAAACATTGTGTCAAAAAGAGAAATTGCTCGTTTTGAGCAATTTCTTCTTTTGTCATTATGTTTAACAAAAAAAGCCGTCTGCTGCAGAGGCGTCAGAAAGCGTCTTTATGAAGGAAAGGGTTAATAGAATATAATCGCCTCGGTACTGGTGTGGCAGGTCGTGGGTTTAATCTACATTTAAATCCATGATAATTTAAGTGCAAGTTGCAAACAAAACTAGATAAACAGTTTGTCGGGCAACTTGCGGGTTCGATTCCCGACCGGGTCAAACCAAGGACTGCCTGGTTTCAAGATAAATGGAGCAGTAGTACTGTTAACTTACCCAGGAAATGCTGTGATATAACTAACAAGTTGTTGAAAGAAGCGTAAAACACCAGACAATCGATAGCATATACCTATATATAGTCATGTCCTTTGACACAACTCTACAAATGTAGCTCTACTGGTATGGTACCGCATCAGTGATGTGGTGGTAGAGCGTACGTCTCGGCGCGGGAGGTCGTGGGTTCCATTCTCGGCCGGGGTCATACCAACCAACGACTTTAAAAATGTTAGTAATGCCTGTACTCCTTGGTGCTAAGGGTTGTGGGTGTAAGCATTACGACTGCCTGGCTGGTGTCAGGCAACATGGACCGGTAGTACTGGTAACTTACACAGGAAACGCCGTGATAACATAAACAATTGTTGAAAGCGGCGTTAAACTCAAAACAATTATACTACTTGTATAACGTATACATGTGCACCTTTAACCATTTTCCACATACAAACGATATGCAGCAGACGATTTAGAAAACATCTCTGTGAAAATATGGAATATATCTATATTTATAAAAGTATAAGTAATGAGTATAGTTGAAAACATTGTGACAAAATTGCTCTATTATGAGCAATTTCTCTTTACAATCATGTTTTCAATAAATGTGTCTGCTGCAGAAACGTAGACGACCTATGAGCCCATTTCATTGGTGGCGTCTACGAAATCTACATTTGAGCCTTTCCAAGAGAAAACCAACATTATGGACTCTGCGTAATGTATCGATTCAGATCAACCTGCGTAGTCCGCGCAGGCTAATCCGGGCTGACATATTCCGTCTCAAAGGAATAGAGGTATAGAGTATTAATTCATGAAACAGAAAATACACAGGAGGCGAAAAGTGCCTGTCCGGGTTAGCCTGCGCGGCTTAGACTGATCCGGGTCGATACTTGTGGGACGGCTCATTTGTGTCGCGTGTAACGATTAGAAATCATTTCAAGACCTTATCATGGCATATTTCTAGTGTGGCAACGTCTCCAGTTTTTGTTAGAATGTGTATTTAGGTATTTACAGCAGATGCGCGGACGATGCAGAGTCTGGTGTCTTCACTGTACGCAGACTGATGCATGCAGACCCTAAATCGCTAGACTCGACTTATTTGTTGAGTAAATCGATCCCAGATAGCTTTGTGAATAATGAGTTCGGCCCACTGAATTCCTTAGTAGTGTTAATTGCTCCTTTGAGAAAATACACAAGTAAATTGTTATCAAATCAATAGAACACGGCAGTTGGTGTTATTATCCAATAATTTGAAATCTATCTTGCTCTCAACTTGTAACTCATTACATTAACCGTTAATCTGATATTTTATTCCCAAGGTCGTCTGCTTTGAAAACATTCAAGGACAATACAAAATATCCAAAATATATGGAAGTGTAATGTTTGGGAAGTATGGAAAACATTGTGGTAAATGAAGGAATTTATGGTTTTAAGTAGTTTCTCATTTTCCAACATATAACTTTCAAGACGTCAACTGTCGTATGTATATATAAAGGGAAATGGTAATGCGTCATTTATAAAGAATATTTTTTTTGCATACGAAGCTAAAACATTTTTACGGAACTTAACCTTCGAAGTATTTATTGTATTGTTCATTTCATTCTGAAGGGGGCCAAATTCTCTCATACATGTACAACATTCAATGTACGTATACAAAGCTTTATAAAATATATTTACTATTTTGGGCTAACTTTTGTTTTTATCAGGGGCGTAGCTCCCTTTAGGCACTGTAGGCACGTGCCTACACATTTTTTCTCAAAATGCCCCAAATTGCAGCTGCGGCGATATACATCTGCGTAATGTATCGACCTGATCAGCCTGCGCTGTCCGCGCAGACTGATCCGACCGACACATTCCGTCTTAGGGGGGATAGATGTATAGAGTAGTTATTCCTGGAACAGAAAATGCACAGGAGGCGAAAAGTGTCTATCCGGGTAGGCCTGTGTGGCATGCTTACGCTGATCCGGGTCGATACTTTACGCAGAGTCAACAATGTTGATTTTCTCACGAGACGGCCTACACATTGATTATTGCAAAGCTACGCCCCTGTTTATGGATAAGAGCTGAAATTAAAGCTTCAATTTTTTTTACCTGATATTTGCATTTATTTTAACTAAGTGTCAATCTGTACAGTAGGATCATTATAATAAACCCTGTCTCACCTGCAGACGCATTTTGACGCATTTTGAGCAGAACACTTTGAAAATAGTATGCTAGAATGAGAAACTGCTCATACTTAGCAATTTCTCCTATTGCCACAATGTTTTCAACTTTATTCAATACCTATACATTTATTTATCTAGATTTTTCATATCTTAGCCATTTATTCGAAGTCGTCTGCTGCATAATATTTTGCATGTGGGAAAAGGGTTAACATTATATATACCATATAGTATAATGAAAGAGAACAATACATTATTTATTACTTAATAAAATACCGTTCCTTATATTCCATATAAGCCGTTTATCGATCTGATTTAAAATTCGCTATTAGACAAACGGTTATCAGATAAAGCCATTGGCCAATAGCAATAGATAAATTGCATCGAAACATATAACAGTTATATACAATCAACAAAGAATTGACAAACCGACATAAACAGTTTTTTTTATAACATTACAGATGCATTACACGTACCAAGAACATCGAGGAAAAAACCCAGATATTTTTTTTTTTAACCCTTTCCCTCATACGACAATTCTGCAGCAGACGACTTTGAACATATTTGGTCAAAAAATAGATAATCTCTATAAGTGAATGGATAACCTATGACTAAAAGTGGAAAACACTGTGGCAAAAGGAGAAATTGCTCGTTTTGAGCAATTTCTTCTTTTGTCACTATGTTTTCAAAGAGCCGTCTGCTGCAGAGGTGTCAGAAAGGGAAAGGGAATGTATAACCTCGCCGTTTGTAATGCTAAACTGTATTTACCTTATGTTTTTGTCCATGTACAAACTGGGAGTATTAAAGGAATTGAAATTGAACTGTTTACCATACGCGCGCTATCATATACTTTTCTTGTTAAAGTTTATCGTAATTCTAAACAGTTTGTGTTCTCAGCAAACACTAGTATTCAAACTGTTGAATACTAGTACTTTATGAAAATAATACACCAATAATACGAAAAACAGAAACCATATGAGAAAACCACGAGAAAACCAGCATTATCGACTCTGCGTTATGTATCGACCAATAACAGCCTGAGCGATTTCTCCTTTTGCCACATTTTCAATTCTATTAAAAAAATATAATTTCCTTCACATAGAATTTCCATATAATTGCATAGTTGTTGCAGGTTTGCTGTATGCTAACATTACTGTGTTTATTGAAAAACACTTTAAACCGGTCTACAGCAGTATTTATTCCGGTAGATGTATACAACAAACAATTCTTTTGGCAATTAAATGAGTGGATCCTTAATGTGTTTTTTATACGACAGAATGGAATGTAATTTTGCACTATTGGCAAAATAATTTACCTAAAAATATATTAGATCTACACTTTATTAGTTCTTCAAAACTATATGTATATATATATATTCCCACACGCGAACGCATTTTTATTTTTTACGTATCTGCAGAAGACGGCATTTGAAAACATTGTGACAAAAGGCGAAACTAATCATTAAGAGCAATTTTTCCTTTTTTTCCGAAATGGGTTCAACCCATTCAGAAACTCCAGATTTTTCCCACCAGACTTTCAGAAGTCAATTCACACAGAGACGTAGATATTTGGTTCTATGAGTATAGGCGTTCAGTTCAGTTTGTGTGGTAAATCATTATTTTAACATTTCAAACGTGCAGACATATTTGACGCATTTGCAGCAGACGTCATTTGTAAAAAATATGTGACAAAGGGAGATATTGCTCATCATGCCACAATGTATTCAAATCTATTAAATAATCATACATTCACTTAATAGAGATTTTCCATTTTTTTTGCTCAGACATTTGTACGGCGCCTGTTGCAGATTAATCATACATTCTATGTGGAAAAGGGTTAAAAGAGAAATGCCAAGTGTAAGGATATGAACTTGTAATCTTTTAATCACATGTACAACAAAGAACACTCCCCCTTCAATATCAAATTGGCTAGATTTTGTTTCTGAATTGAATGAACGCTTCTTACTTTAGAGGAATCCGCTGTGGTCGAGTGGTTAGCGTCGGATTTCGAAACCGGGTGTCCCGGGTTCGATCTCCAGTCGCGGCACTACGGTCATGGTGGAGTGCCCTTGAGCAAGGCACATTTTCTAGCCTAGTACTGGTTTGTTTACCCAGGGATCATGAATAATTAAATTTAATTGCGCGCTAAATGACCTTAGCTGTCGATACGCCATAAAACAATATACATTCATTCATTCATTCTTACTTTAAAACTAACCGGTGAATATTGAAATACAACTTTAGAAAAGCAGATATTGAACTTGAACGGACAATTACTCTCTTTTTCAAACTATTTCCTAATCACGGATTTCTGCTGCTTTATTTCAATAGTCGTCTGCTAACAAAAATATGGTGTTTGAATCATGTGTATGCATAAAAACAGACGTATCTTTATAAGGGATTAATCCATACCATAGCATAACCTCGCGTGAAAGGACCTGATAGACGCCAATTTACGCTTTTTTTCAACATAGACTATTAACCCATTGGGAGGATGTACTGGGCCTTTCCCCATAATATCATCCGAAGTACTAAAGCAAAGCTTATTTTACCGCAATCGACATACTCGTCTAACTGGGACGGTTCTTTTGCTCTTGTTTGTACAGTATTTACAGTATGCCGCTTACAGCAATATTTCAGTTATATCTCGGCGTTTCCTGGCTGAGCTACCCGATGATTACTTCCGGTCCATTCATCCTGAAACCAGCCAGACGGGCGTAGTGATAACCCCTAAATTCTGAGCGCCAATGAGGGAAAGCCTTTACTACAATTTTAAAAGCCTTTGGTATGACCAGAGGTCGGTGATCGAATCCGTAACCTCCCGTACCGAGGCGAACGCTCTACCACTTCACCATCGAGGCTATTAAAATAGAGTTGCACAGTCAAATAAGTGCTGTAGAACATAAAGTATACGCTACGTATCCACAATGTTGTGAAGCTTTTTCTGTCGATACATAAACATTGTCAGTAAATGTGAGGGATATCTGATTCTTTTTTTTTGTCATATCTGTATTAAATCTTTTTGGAAAGTGAAGATTATGAAGGAACTCTGTGTGTATTCAGACGCATCTGCAGCAGTCGCCCTTTAAATAAATGCAAAAGGAGCAAAAATGCCATGAACTCAATTCAATAATCTTACTTTCATCTATATAGATTTTCCAAAGTTTTACCTATATGTGTGCTGCGGAGTTATGAAAGACAAGTTTTACCTATATGTGTGCTGCGGAGTTATGAAAGACAAGTTTTGCATTTTCGCCATATGACAATATTGTTGCAGAATAAGAAATAGCTCATAATGAGCAATTTATCCATCTGCCAAATGTTTTCAATAATTCAATTGTTAATTCAATAATTATGCTAATTCATAGAAGTTTAATTTTGTTTTGCCTAGATATTTTCAAAGTCGACTTTGTGGTATGGTGGAAGGGGTTAAAATGAAAATGAAAATATTACCCCCTCCACGATTTAAGATATACATTTGTATGTATTGATCAATAAATCTAATTTTAATGAACTAGTTTGAACCGCCTGGTAAACTGTTGGCGAGATCGTGGTTGAATACGTATTTTTGTGTTATGAAATCGAGTATACAAATAAACAAGTGTCGAAAAGGCACAGATAAATTGATTTCCTTTCAATTGAAAAATATTAGCGATGCTTGTATACTCAAGGTTTTACTTGAAAAGAAATGTCAGACGTTCAATTTTGATTAAATTCAAACCTTTGCCACGGGTAATCACAGACAACTTTTGAAAACTTTGTAACAAAGGGATAATTTACTCTCAACTTTCATTTGTTCAACTTGTTCCAAGTTTTGGACGCTATATACATTAATAAAGGCCCGGTCACACCGCCCGAACTTTGTTGGAGCGTTCCTTGAACGGTAGGGAGAGGGGACCGAATTTCGACAACGCTCGTCACCGCGCACAAAATGGGAAAAAAAATCGAAAACACGGGCGTTGCCTTAGCGGTGCACCACTGAAGCCGGCGTTGCTATAGCGTTGGCTTAACGGTAGCGAGCGGTAGCGAGCGTTTGTTTAGCGGTGACGCGAGCGTTGATAGAGCGGCGTTCTGCGCATGCGGGCGTTGGCTCGGCGGGGGTTTAAAGTTGGTTTAGCGGCATACCGCTTTTGACTACGGAGCTGAACGGATCGCTTTGATAGAAGTTCATTTATAGCCAAATTATGGTCTCGCTCCGACACCTCCATACCAACGCCAAACCAACTCCAGGAACGCTCCAGCAAAGTTCTTGCGGTGTGACCGGGCCTTTAATGCTTTCATTTACAGAGTTGTTTCGTCTACACTGTCTAGATGTTTTCAAAGTCGTCTGCTGTCGATTTATATTATATGGGAATAGGTGGGCAATGCTCAGATTTGTTCAACGCTTTCCCACTTACAACAAATCTGAAGCAGACGAAATTGAAAACATCCGGAAAAACAAACATATCTATAAAGTAAAATGATTGAATATAGTTCTAAACATTGTGACAAAATGAGAATTTCCTTATATAGAGCAATTTATCCGTTTTTGCAACAATATTTTCAAAAGTTGTCTGAAAGATCTGCCTCAAAATGCGTCTGCAGGCTGGAAATTGGTGTTTAAGCAGAGACACAGTCTGATCGGAATCTTTCATTTGCACACGTTACCATGCATGGATATTTTAATCTAATGCTTATTGTTATGGGGTAGCATTGCGATTTACGATTGGCTCAGTCGGTAAGGATGATGACTGTCAATCCATGAGTCGTCAGTTCGAACCGCTGCTCGGCCATTCATTCTTTTCGATGATAGCCAAATCGTTATTTGTGACAGGCGTCTCTCGTCTTCCACACACTTGGCTAAATAGTATATGTGGGAAGTTAGCCAGTTTGATGGGAAGATATTATGTGGAGAGTCAAGAAACGAACGTTAAGTGAATTGGCAGCCGTGATACATAACTGACAAACTGTTGGTTGGTTGAAAACGGCGATGTTTGCAAATCAATCAATCAATCAATCAATATAGATATAATTATATATCAATGTTATAATGGCCTCGGATAACAGTGTTGAGAAAGAGGTGTTAACCCTTTCCCTCATACGACAATTCTGCAGCAGACGACTCTGGACATATTTTGTAAAAAAATAGAAAATCTCTATAATTGAATGGATAACCCATGACTTAAAGTGGAAAATATTGTGGCAAAAGGAGAAATTGCTCGTTTTGAGCAATTTCTTCTTTTGACACTATATTTTCAAAACGCCGTCTGCTGCAGAGGCGTCAGAAAGCGTCTATATGAGGGAAAGGGTTAGAGTCCAGTAAAGTCACCACTCGTTTAGGACAAATCTTACTTCTTTCCCATAAGAAGACGCATTTTGACGCATCTGCTGCAGACGCCTTATGAAAACATTGTGACAAAACGAGATGGTGCTCATAAAGAGCAAACATTTCTACTTTTACCACAATGTTTTTAACTCTATTTAATATAACTATACTTTCGTTTATAATGATATTCTTTCAGTTTGCCTGGATCTTTTCAAAGTCGTCTGGTGTAGATTTGTTGTATAAATGAAAGTGTTAAAGCTATTCTTTAAATCGAAGTATATGTATTGAAATCGAACGAAGACCTTTTAACCCTTTCCCCCATATACACGCTTTCGGACGCCTCTGCTGCAAACGGCTTTGTGAAAACATAGTGACAAAAGAAGAAATTGCACAAAACGTGCGATTTCTCCTTTTGCCACAATGTTTACAACTTTTAGTCATATGTTATCCATTCAATTATGGAGATTTTCTATGTTTTGACAAACTATGTTCAAAGTCGTCTGCTGCAGATTTGTCGTATGAGGGAAAGGGGTTAAGTAGGTTTTAAGATTTATATGATATTGTCTACAAACAATGAACTTTATTTTACTTTTACTTACACTCAAAGTTAAACCCTTAAACCTTGTATTACACACATTCTCACTTTATTATGAATACCATGTAGATTGGTCTAAATAGACCATAATTCAGTAAAAAACTTCAGGTTTGAAATCATTTCTGTTAGTTGTTGTCATCACCATTGCTATTGTAATTGTTTTAAATAGTTTTTCACCAGATGTTTTAATTACAATTGATAATTTTTGTTAACACATGCAATACGATGGACCAACGATTTCACTATAATCGTATATACTACTACATGTATATATATAACGCCCTTTACTGCGTGAACCTATATTGTGCAGCCTGTGTCACCAGTATAGATCAGGGCAGGCCGGCGAATCAACGCCTTCTTACCAGGCTCTATTCTTCGACATTTTGATCTTCATGTTTCTAGATATGCCTAAGAAATCGTCCAAACGCAAAGCTGGAAATGTCCATTCTAAAATTTCAGCATTAAAAGGGTCAATAAACTAAGGGTGAACTGTTGACACAGGAATTAATCACGTCGAATTTAGTATTCTTATATCAACGGATTTAAGGCATAAAGTGTTTGGCACGAATTCAGATTTAACCCTTTCCCATATACAGCAATCTGCAGCAGACGACTTTTAAATTATCAAGTTCTAAATCGAGAAATTCTCTATAAATGATTGTAAGATTAATGAATGGAGTTGAACTAATTGTAGCAAATGGAGAAATTGCTCATGTTCTCCTTTTGCCACAATGATTTCAAAAGTCGTCTGCTGGAGGGGCGTCAGAAAGCGTCTATATGTGAGAAAGGGTTCAGTTGATCGCATAAGGCATAGTTTAACCCTTTCCCTCATACAACAATTCTGCAGCAGACGACTTTGACCATATTTTGGTCAAAAAATAGAATATCTCTATAATTGAATGGATAACCTATGACTAAAAGTGTAAAACATTGTGGCAAAAGGAGAAATTGCTCGTTTTGAGCAATTTCTTCTTTTGTCACTATGTTTTCAAAAATCCGTCTGCTGCAGAGGCGTCAGAAAGCGTCTATATGAGGGAAAGGGTTAACTCTTTCCCAGATACATCTACGCATTCTGACGTCTCTCCAGCAGAAGATTTGTGAAAAACATGGTGGCAAAAATTAAGAAACTGCTCATATTGAACAATTTCTCCTTTTACCACGATGTTTTCATCAGGGGTGTAGCTTTGCAATAATCAATGTGTAGGCCGTCTCGTGAGAAAATAAACATTGTGGACTCTGCGTAAAATATCGACCCGAATCAGCGTAAGCATGCCACACAGGCCTACCCGGATAGACACTTTTCGCCTCCTGTGGATTTTCTGTTTCAGGAATAATTACTCTATACATCTATCCCCCTAAGACGGAATGTGTCGGCCGGATCAGTCTGCGCCGGTGCATTTTAGGGGCATTTTGAGAAAAAATGTGTAGGCACGTGCCTACAGTGCCTAAAGGGAGCTACGCCCCTGTTCATCTCTTTTTAATTATTCAACTTTCATTTATAGAGTTTTACAATATTTCAAGTAGATGATTTCGAAGTCGTCTGCTGTGGATTTGTCGCATGTTGGAAACGATTAATAAACAAATATCAAACAAAAGCACTGAAGAATACCATGCAGTGTATTGTAAAAATTAACGGCCAAGAAAGAACTTGGAATAAATCATTTGACTAACAAATTAGGAAGACACTTTGTCTTCTTCAATATTCATGAGTAAGTTTATATATGAAACGCATTTTCAACATTAACCCTTCCTTAAATATAGACGCTTTCTGACGCCTTTACAGCAGAATACTTTTGAAAACATTATGACAGAAGGAGACAACGGGCAAGTTTTCATTTTTCCACACTGTTTTCAGCCCTTTTCAGTAATTATAACTTCATTTATAGAGATTTTCCGTGTTTTGTCTAGATGTTTTTAAAAGTCGTCTGCTGCAGATTTGCTGTAACTAGGGAAAGGTTGTGACTGTTGCGACCCGTATTGATCCAGATCTGCCTGAAGGTGCGATTTTTAGTGACGTGACTGTCATTCACGTACACACAATACACTTACTAATTAATGTTTGTCTATTTCCAGGAAAGACCATGTTCGTTCGGAAAAGGTAGCTGCAAAAGGTTGGCCAGAAAACTGGAACTTTTTAACAACAAAATATGAAGATGTAAGTCCATCTTTACCACATACATTCATCCACTTTCCCCCCCCATATGCAACAAATATGCAGCAGACGACATTAAAATTATGGAGAATCTCTCCGAATGAAAATATTTTTCATTATGAGTAATTTGTTCATTTGCCACAATGTTTTCGAAAGGCGTCTGCTGCTTATGCGTCAAAACGCGTCCATATACACGTGATGAAGCGTAAACTATCACATTTAAATATACACGTGATGAAGCGTAAACTAGCACACTTATATCTAAACGTGATGAAGCGCAAACTAGCACATTTATATATACACGTGATGAAGCGTAAACTATCACATTTATATATACAAGTGATGAAGCGTAAACTAGCACATTTATATATACACGTGATGAAGCGTAAACTATCACATTTATATATACAAGTGATGAAGCGTAAACTATCACGTTTATATATACAAGTGATGAAGCGTAAACTATCACATGTATATATACAAGTGATGAAGCGTAAACTAACACATTTATATAAACACGTGATGAAGCGTAAACTGACACATTTATATATATACAAGTGATGAAGCGTAAACTATCACATTTATATATACACGTGATGAAGCGTAAACTAACACATTTATATATACACGTGATGAAGCGTAAACTATCACATTTATATATACACGTGATGAAGTATAAACTATCACATTTATATATACACGTGATGAAGTGTAAACTATCACATTTATATATACACGTGATGAAGCGTAAACTAACACATTTATATATACACAGTTTTATGAGCTGCGTCAAGCGCTTTAGGGTCTTAATGCATCCCTGTAGAGTGTTGGTCTCGGCAGATTCTTCAATTTCACCCTATATGTTATGTATAGTTCAATGTTCGCCTATATGTTATGTATAGTTCAATTTCCCCCTATATGTTATGTATACTTCAATTTCCCCCTATATGTTATGTATACTTCAATTGCCTCCTTTATGGTATGTATACTTCAATTTTCCCCT
The DNA here is from genome assembly GCA_031761405.1 of Serripes groenlandicus. Lineage (NCBI taxonomy): Eukaryota > Metazoa > Mollusca > Bivalvia > Cardiida > Cardiidae > Serripes > Serripes groenlandicus. The sequence continues at coordinate 4,709,883 of JASEVX010000010.1, read as the reverse complement.
ATATGTTATGTATACTTCAATTGCCTCATATATGTTATGTATACTTCAATTTTCCCCTATATGTTATGTATACTTCAATTGCCTCCTTTATGTTATGTATACTTCAATTTCCCCCTAGATATGTTATGTATACTTCAATTTTACCCTATATGTTATGTATACTTCAATTTTCCCCTATATATGTTATGTATACTTCAATTTTCCCCTATATGTTATGTATACTTCAATTGCCTCCTATATGCTATGTTTACTTTAATTTCCCCCAATATGTTATGTATAATGATATGTATAGTTTGTCAAAGATATAGAAGTGTACTTCATTACTACCGATTCGCTGGTGGGAGGATAAGCTTACCGGCAGTACTGGTAACATACCCAGGAAACGGCGTGATTCTACAGAAAAACTGTTAAAGTCGGCGTTAAACACAGTACAATACAAAAGTCGCATACACCCTGTTAATAGTATGTTGCTTAAAGTCCCAGCGGGATAAAGGTAAAGGTCGTCTTTGACTTATTGGCGCAGATCCAGATAAGACTGCGCGGATGGCCGTTAACGCCTAACATTGTGTAGCGCCACTCATGTTATGCAAATTAACCGGGACGCACACTAACTAATCACAAATGGTCCATGATTTTCCATGTTTTTCCTATAGCATGACTAAAATCTACTTGTATGTCCATTCCAGTTGGTTGACATACAGCCCAAGGAGAAGAGACACAAAGACGTGGAGCCCATCCAGGTCAACCCGGTTACGCCAATAGAAAAATACATCAAAGTTGATCCATCCCCGCAGCCCTTCCCCAGAACCTCGGCGCAGGCAATCGGATGGAGGTCGTCACAACCAGGCCTAGCCCTCGATAAATATGGACGTTACTCAAAGCCGAAAGGCGGACTTGTCAAACAACTCAATTGGCCCATGGAGGCCATTGTTTAGGCCATGGAAGCCATTGTTTAGTGTTAAATTATTTAAAGTTATGAAAGAAAATAAGCCACGTCAAGCGAAAAGGGATGTTGTTGCATCCCACCCCTCGGGTATCAGATTGAGGGCGTATACGAGTGAACTGCATCTGGTTATCGCTCCATGGCATGATTTAATGTTACATTGTCCTAAAAATAGAAGATATACACTTCCAGTGTTTTATGAAGATATTACATGTAAACGAACAGTGGAGACTCTGGCAAGTCTGCGTATTGTGCAAACTAACACGAGTCTCCTCTGTTAGCGGATGCAACACAACAGCTATTCGACTGGCGTGACTTGGAATGTTGTCCTTTCCGTCTATGAAACGCAATTCTTACTTGCAGGAGTAATAAGGAGCTTAAACACTTTCACGGCCGACTTTTCCATTTTGCTTTCAATAGGAAATTTGGTAAAATGTAATGTTTAAGTGGCAAACGATGCAGATTTCAGGAGAGACAACTCGTAACGCTCTGTCTCACATGAATCTGTATTGTTTGCAAAATCCTTTAATTGCCTTGGCAGCAAAAGAGTTAAACACTTTTTTGAGAAGCACTTTTTTAAAAAAGGTGTAAGAAATACAAACACTGCTAGTTTAATGAATAATGCCTTACTTTCATGCAATGCTTTTATCAGCAATGTTTTTCCAAAATTGGTTTACGGAATTGACAAAATATGTTTTTATGCCCTTCACAGGGGCAGTTAGCCCCGCAATAAATAGCGTTTTTTTTATTTTTATTATTCAGTATTATTTTTGTACAATATATATACATAACCCTTTCCCACATACAATAAATCTACAGCTGGTGTCAGGATAATCCGTCGTAATGCCATACCTGCAACTCTATGAACCAAGCAGAGAAGCCAGTACTAAACATTTTAAATCTACATCACACTATTTTGAAAACATCTAGCACGCCATTTAAAAAATAAAAATGCATACTCTATTATATGTAGATTTTCATTTTCATTTGTTTTTGTTATAAGCGTGCCAGGCTATACATATAAATATTGAGACTTTCCATAATTGTGTCTGGAATTTTCAAATATCGTATAAACGAAAGTATAATATATTTGGAAATATTGTTGCAAAAGGAGAAAATGCTCATTATGAGTTATTTCCTCTTTTGTCCGCAATGTTTCTAAGTGTCGTCTGCTGCAGCTGAGTTGAGATGGGTCTGCACGTGGGGAAAAGGGTTAAAACATGTCATCTGTGATCAATCTATGCCCGTGTGGTTTTTATTTGTTCTATATTTAAAGGTTATTGTAGCTACCGGTTAGTCTTTCTTACCTTCGTGTAATTTGGCTTTCAATAAAAAATATATACGTGTACAAGAATTGTTTGATTTTCTGCAACAATACCACTTTGAAGTTTGTTATTTTCCTACATGTAGAGGTTTTCTTTAACCCATTATTTCACATGACTTTTCAAAGTTCGTCTGCTTTACAATCCCCAGACGAACAATTTCAACAATCTAGAAAACTGAAAGATTTATATTGATAAAGAGTTGAAAATATTGGAATAAAAGGTGAAATTGCTCGTTTTGAGCAATTTCACCTTTTATTGCAATATTTTCAAAAGTCATGTTCAATGGCAGGTATCAAATGTCGTCTGTGTGAAGTCATGTGTTAAAGCCTTTTGCCTTGATTTTTTTAAGTCGGCAGACGACTTTGAAAACATATAGGCAAAACTATCGAAAGTTCAGCTAGTGCATAGAGTTATAAACATTATGAGTAATTTCTTCTTTTGCAACAAAGTTGTCAAAATGTGTCGTGTGTCCAACATACAGACGCTTTTCGGACGCCTTGTCAGCAGACAGCTTTTTGAAAACATTGTGGCAAATGAAGAAATTGCTCATGGTGACCAATTTCTCCCTTTGTCACAGTGTTTTCAACCCTATTCAATAATTATACTTTAATATATAGAGTTGTTTCATATAGTTGCCTTAATGCGTTTAAAGTCGTCTGCAGCAGATATGTTATATGTGGGAAAGGGTCTGCATCGGTCCTTCCTGATGCCCATTCCTGTATAAAGTATGTCCCACTAGCAGACGAAAACATTGTTGCAATTCTTTTTTGCTCTAAACGAGAAACTTCTTCTTTTATCACAATGTTTTCAACTCTATACAATACATTAGTTATAAGTGGGAAAGGGGTAACCCATTCCACAAGCAGATACATTTTGACGCATATAGCTGCAGAACTTTTTCGAAAACATCAAAAGTAGAACATGGTCATTGCACTTCCCCATATGCCCGGATATGACATTTCATCACTTTCTAGCAGTGGTTCTGTTACACTATGGTCTATATTCAAGCATCAACTACACTGTAAAACGTCCTCTGTTATTTGTTTGCAACATGCCGGGACCAAAACAAAGCATCTTTCGCTCGTTGTAATGTTTTCTGTATACCCATGTGGCTAGCGTGTACCGACTTTAACATGGTCTTCTGCAAATTCTAGAATCTGTTTTTGACAATCTGTCCTAGAATTGGGCAACCCCTTTCAGTAGTGTCAGAGTTTGCATTTGACGGTCATCCTAATTTTCGTTGTTTGATTAATTAAAGCCTACGTAAGAACATTTAATACAGATGCAAATCTAGACCTTCAAAAGCAAACGAGTCTGTATCGGAAGGGGTTCTATACAGCACGTCCGAAATGGAATCACATTTCACGTCCATGTGACACTTCAATGTCGTATTTTTGTAATGGTACCATCCTACTTTGCTGCAGAAAGGGCCTTTTTCATGATTATAGAGAGGGGCTTATGGTCTGATCTGACCGTAACCTTTGTTCAATAAACTTAGTGATGGAAGCGTTTGCACAACAAACAAAATTGCTAACATTTCACATTCTATGATGGCGTAACCGAATTATGTTGGCGTCAATCACTTTGATGCATATCCATCATGTATGATTGCAGCAGTAACGTCGAGCTTCGATGCATCACATTCCATTGTTAAAGGGTTCTTCTTGTCATCAATATATGCTTTAACCGGGCATTGCGTGATAGCATGATTTGTTTTCTCTAATGCATCGGTCTGTCTGTCACCGGCGTGATGTCTATTGAGCAAGGATAGGTGAGTTTACTACAGAAACAAAACGATGTCTCAAGCATAATTTGCAATTATCTGGATTGAGCCCATTGCCCATAAACAAATTGTTTAGCTAAACGCTGGGTTAGTTTGGAATTTTACACAGAGTAAGTTGAGAGCAACAATGTCAAGATTAATGGATGCTTGGAGGCTCAAGAGGTGAGAGGCAGGGCTATCTACAACAATACAGAATGTTTCCGTGACCTTCTCTTTGTATTTCAATGTAAATTTGAACATTCCTTTAACAGGGAGTGCGTTTGCTGTGTAGGTTGTGAGTCGGTCAGAAGGTATTTCCGAGAGGCATATTAGGTTAAGAGGACAAAATCGTTCATAAGAAGAACTACTACTGCGCTACCCGTACCTTTCTTTAATGAAATTGGGGTAATGGAAGAGCCAACGAATACATCAACAAACGAACGATCATGCAGAGAGCATACTGCGTCTACACTGAACAACTTTTCTAATTGGTCGCTTTGTTATTTTAACAATTCTGAGACAAAACCCTGTAACTTGAAACGATTTTACAATTTGAATTGTACAGGTTGTACAATTTTCTAACAAAAGTATGGCACAATTATGAAATCTTTTTTTTTAACCGGAGAACAAATGCAGCAAGTAAAGTGAGCCTAGGAAAGAAAAGTAACAAAATAGACAACACATCTGATTTAAAAGGATAATTTTACTTTCCGTGTTGCATTTATGTTAAAATAACTAAGCCCTCGAAATTTGATTAAGAATCGCATGCAACTTATTAACAGTTTCAACAACCGCCATTACCGTTTGTTATTTGCATAATAATTCAATGCCAAGTTTCACTTCCATCTGTAAGACATTTTTCGTGTTATAGCTGTATCCTGTTTATAGCAAATATTTTTCGTCATCAGAAACTCTTTCGGGCCAATTTCATACATGTGTATATCCTACATGCAAAATGTAGTCGTTTTTCAGTTTCATTCTATTTTTTTTGAAAAAAGAAGGTATTTTTTATAAACTGTTAAATATTTGCTTACACGTGCATGTTCTTTAAGGTATGAAGAAACCACCAATTTTGAAGGTTTTCTTGTTTTTCCATTAGTATTGGCTATTTTGAATATATTGAGGATATTTTGGTGGAAAAAAATGTGTAAAAATGCATTTGGGGACCAAAGATTGATTTTTTAACATTCTATGTAAAAAGCCCATAGCCGAATGGATTTTCATTACTTTTGCTGGCCAATTTTTGACAATGGTTCGTGGTTATAACATTCAGCAAATTGGAAGTAATTAACTATACTAAAGAATTGAATAGTTTGAATTAAAAGATGACCAATAAGAAATAGTTTTTAGTGTATACATATTGTATTCTCTTTCTGGCTCTGAATCCCTTTACATGAGTTCACAATTCTAATAGAATGACACATTTTGGAGAAGTGGATTATCTTGTCACAGTTGTAGAACGATTCTCAATTTGCATAGGGGCCTGGCACGCTTATATATATATATATATATACACAAGAAATATCTTTAAAAAAGATAAACGGCGATCAATATGAGAAAACACTAAGAAATAGAACATGCGCATATTATTTGACTTGAATATCAGAAAGGTTCTTTGTGTTTACCAAAGGCTAATCGGCCATCTCCATCCAGCTTCAGTTTCTACAAATAAATTATCAAGGCCTAGAATACGCCATATGACTGGAGATTACGCGGGGCTCCCAAGAGGTGTATAAGTTTTAATTGACGATCAATAACTGAAAACTTTTCATGTTTCAAAAACAAATATTATATTTCTTACGTTTTCACTGGTTTGTTCACTGAAATTTATTTCTTAAGGAAATAAATTAAAAATTAGTATGCAGAACATTTCATTTTAAAATTTCATCTTATTAGTGCCTCTCGTAGGATCGGCAACTTAACTATGAACCAATCAAAACGTTTCATTTTCTTTATTTCTTCGACATTATTCATTAAATACAACATTTGATTGGTCTACAATCCATATCATTTGTTTAACATCTAGGTCAAAACTGAGGTTAAACAGCTATCGCCGAAAAAAGAAGAAAACTATTATACATGTATATAGAAAATGGCTCTAACTTCCTCTTCAGCCAGTTTTGACCCAAGTTTTCATTTTGGTCCAATCCAAAATGAAAAACGCCGATTGAATAAAGCACTATGTATCAGCATGTAGCTAAATGGTTATCCTAAACACTGGTCATAAGTATTTTATCCGCGAACGATCGATTTACGAACAGGAGATTTTAAATCATGACAATAATGGTTTGAATCCCCAATCGCGGCCAGACAATCATGGTGACAGTCAGTCATTGGGCAATGCACATTTCCTAGCCTAGTTATGGTGTTTTGGGATAGGGGCGTTTCGCCCCTATCACATTTCTTAGTCAGCTTTCGAAAAGTCGACTTACGGCTGCAACCATAGATTTCAATTATTTTCCTCCGCGAAAATCCAAGTTTTTATTGGTTAAAATCTACTTTTACAACGATTTCATTGGTTCGACCGAATCACGAACAACAATCCGCTTGCATTAACTAATGAGGAAAAATAGTTCCAATGAGTGAAACACACTCTGACATATGATAGACCTCAATGCCAGTGTTGTTAGTTAATATCAACATACACACGTCAACATGTAATCTAGTCCTAGATGTCAAATAAACTAGAAATGTAGTCTAAATAGGTTTTTGTCAATTAACCTTGTACTGGCCCTTTTCGAAGATTTAATTAAACTGCAAATACATTACAAATACTATAACATGTTAACCCTTTCCTAAACACGGACGTGATTTGACGTATAGAACCAGTCTTCTGTAATCAATACTTTATGAGTTGTCTATGTCTGTGCCGAGGCCCGGTAGCTCAGTCGGTAGCGACGCAGGCTGTCAATCCAGGGGTTGTGAGTTCGAACCCTGTCTCGGCCAACATTCTTTCCGACGTTTGACAAAAGTCACTGTGACAAGCGTCATTCACCAATGGTCTAACAGTCTATGTGGAAAAGCAGCCAGTTTCTTTGAAAGAATGTTGTGTGAAGTACTGGTATGAGAAAACCAGGAAACATATGAATAGGTGAACTGGCCGCCGTGATATGACTGAAACATTGTTGTAAACGGGGTTAAACCCAAATCAATCAATCAATCTCTGTCTGTAACGCTTGGATGCATTACACCTACATGTGCATTCGTCATGGTTTGCATTTATTGGTCAAATCGTTGTTTCTATTTGGTAGATTCATTTCGAAGTGGTCACAATTATAACGTGTGATCAGGAGAACGGCAACATACTAGGTACATAACTCTGGTCTGCTTATTTTAGTAATCTTCATGTTTCCTTATTTAGTTCAGCCATTTTCTCAATTAATTTCCATTGTATCCATTTAAAACTTGGTTTGTAGGTAACTTATAACCAACATCTGTGCAGTGCACCATTACCAAAACTTTAGCATGCTGTGTTTGGAGTGTGTATATCTTTTCTTTCCATGTTCTCACTTATTATATGACTTTAGCGTGCAACACATGCGTTCCGTGAAATGCTCTTGTTCGTTAATGAGTGCTTCCCCAAGCTTTGTACTTTGTCCGGAGCGACTGACTGTCTGTCGCTGTGATATAACCAGGAACGTAGATCAGGAACGTAGATAAGGGGGATAAGCAACTCCACCTGTACACCTGTTATCAAGTTAAAATATCACATGGAGAAATAAAATTGTCCAAATTTTCACATTTTGTAGCAAATAATACTTCGAAAAATCATATTTGGCACAAAAACAAAACATACATATTCTGAAAGCTTAAAATTTCAACTAAAGCAACAGATACATTGAACAACTGGAATGTCTTTGTAATTTGAAAAATAACAGGTTTTAAAGACACAGCTGTTGTATCGTTGATGCTGTACTAACGTACAGTTAAGTAGTTCTCTGATGTGATTATTAACTAACACAAATGTGATGTTTCTGCAACTTTATTCAACAATATAGAATGACTAAACGTCAAGAAGAGAAAGATAGAAAGAGAGAGAAATCGAGCGAGTTACAGACGATATTTATATGAGTTAATAAGCATACGTATTACAAAAAAAGGCAAACTATAGTCCATTTCAATAATGGGACGTATACTACAATATACTACATCTCTCTTGTCATGAAAAGAAATAATTTTGCACTGTAAGCGTGCACAAATAAAAAGAAACAAATGAATACAAGACGAATTTTGATGCTAAGCATCAAAGACGCCGCGCATGATTTTAAAGCATGACTTAAAGGGGAGCAGATGCAGTTCAATACATTTAAATAACCTGTGCAAACGGACAGGATGTAAATATTTTGAACAAGAAGGTCAAATGTACCTTTATCTTAAACAAGAAGGCCAAGATGCTCCTTTATTGCTCACCTGGATACCATAGTCTATAATAACATGTTATCAAGCGCAAAAAGGGTCCATTTTGACGTAGGGATTATACACTTTATATGCTACGATCTATGTGATATTCAGCATGAAATTACAAGTTGAGTCTTCAAACCATTTAGTTTACCGTTTGCTTAACATTGACTGCAACTATAAAGTGTCATACAAGCTGAAGTTTCTAAATTTAAAATCTGCTCTAACTAGATCAATTAGATAAACAAACAAGATGTGTTTGTGAAACACTGATGCCCCCGAATGGCAACATCTAGGTCAAAGGTCAAGGTCGCAAGGTCAAAAATGTTGGTACTGACAGAAAGGTCATGTCACAAGGAATACACATGTGAAATATGGTAGCCGTACCTGTTATGGTTCAAAAGAAGTGGTCAAGGTTGAAGTTTTTTTCGAGAATGGCAACATGTAGGTCAAAGGTCAAGGTCGCAAGGTGAACAATTTTGGTACTGACAGAAAGGTCATGTAACAAGATATACACATGTGAAATATGGTAGCCGTACCTGTTATGGTTCAAAAATAGTGGTCAAGGTTAAAGGTTTTTTCGAGAATGGCAACATCTAGGTCAAAGGTCAAGGTCGCAAGGTGAAAATGTTGGTACTGACAGAAAGGTCATGTCACAAGGTATACACATGTGAAATATGGTAGCCGTACCTGTTATGCTTCAAAAGTAGTCGTCAAGGTTAAAGTTTTTATCGAGAATGGCAACATCTAGGTCAAAGGTCAAGGTCGCAAGGTCAAAAATGTTGGTACTGACAGAAAGGACATGTCACAAGGTATACACATGTGAAATATGGTAGCCTTACCTGTTATGGTTCAAAAGTAGTGGGGAAGGTTAAAGGTTTTTTTGAGAATAGCAACATCTAGGTCAAAGGTCAAGGTCGCAAGGTCAAAAATGTTGGTACTGACAGAAAGGTCATGTCACAAGGAATACACATGCGAAATATGGTAGCCGTACCTGTTATGGTTCAAAAGTAGTGGTCAAGGTTAAAGGTTTTTTTCGTGCAGACAGGCCAAAACCTACATCTAGGTCAAAGGTCAATGTCGCAAGGTCAAACATTTTGGTACTGACAGAAAGGTCATGTCACAAGGAATACACATGTGAAATATGGTAGCCGTACCTGTTATGGTTCAAAAGACGTGCAGACAGGCCAAAAACTATATGCCCCCCGAATCAGAGATTCCGGGGGGGGGGGGGGGGGGGGGGGGGCATAAAAACATAGATACTGAAATATCAACTACGGTGGCACTGAGGTGACATCCGCAACGCTTTATTTATATTGTGGCCCCAACTTAGTAATTTGTGGCCACAATTTACTAAGTTGTGGCCACAATTTACTAAGTTGTGGCCACATCAGTTAGTATACTCGTACATACACACACACCAGTTAGTATACTTGTACATATACACATAGACTTACATCACTTAGTATACTCGTACATATACGCACAACAATAAGTATATTCGTACATATACGCACAACAGTTAGTATATTCGTACATATACATATACCAGTTAGTATGCTCGTACAGATACACATACCAGTAAGTATACTCGTACAGATACACACACCAGTTAATATACTAGAACATATACACACACAAGTTTGTTTACTCGTAAATATATACACACCCGTAAGAATATACTCGTGCAGGTACACACACACTACACCAGTTAGTATACTCGTAAATATACACATACCAGTTAGTATACTCGTACATATATACACACCAGTTAGTATACTCGTACATATATACACACCAGTAAGTATATTCATACAGATACACACTCACACTCACTTCCACCAGTTAGTATACTCGTACATATACACATACCAGTAAGAATGCTCGTACATAACTGGTATGTGTATAGGTACGAGTATACTTACTGGTATGTGTATATGTACGAAGTTTACACACACTTACACGAGTTAGTATGCGTTTACAGTTAGACATACCAGTTAGTATACTCGTACATATACACATATCAGTTAGTATACTCGTATAGGTACACAAACCAGTTAGTATACTTGTTCATATACACACACCATTTAGTATACTCGTACATATTCATACACCAGTTGTTATACGTGTACATATACACATAGACTTACGTCAGTTTATAACCATAAAGCAGCAAAGATGAAACGGCTGTTTTGATTGACTAAACTAAGTTGTGGCCACAATTTAGTAAATTATGGCCACAATATAAATAAAGTGTTGCGAATGTCACCTCAGTGCCACCGTAATTAACAGATATTAACTTAAGTGTTAATGCCTCTAGTTATATGTTAAGTGTGACACAAACTTTGGAAGGAAAGAGTCCTTCCAGTTTAGCAGAAGTATGATAACAAAAAACGATAGTATATAAACAAAAAATACAAATAATTCTAACAAGTGTAAAGCTATTTAATATCAAAACTAAGCATTTATGAAATTAGAAGAAAAAGTTCTCATGGTCAACATATGGCAAGAAAACAATGGTCTGAATAAACAACTGTATGGGGAGGAACGTTTTAAGTTTAGTAATACAACAGAAATAAATAGGAAAAAACATCACCCAATCTTTTTTCAGAGATTTGATTCGTCAGAGCAGTAAACCAAACAATTAAAATAGCGTAGCCTAATGAACTCCGTAAACCAACTCATAAAAAAAGCGTAACCTAGTTAGTTGGGGAACAGTTATTAAAAACAATTTAAATGTGTCTAAAGTTTTGAAACAACGGTAAAAGATGTACATATTTTGTATCTGGTTGTTTCTTAAATCAGTTTATACAATTTATTCAATCATAAAGTCTGTTTTTTCAAAAATATTACAGAGTTTTTATTTACAATAATATTTGTTGATTGCTCCCTTTTCGATTACGTCACCCCATGGTACAAAATTAAAACCTATCCCATACTGACGCCGCGCTTCCACGCGGCGTCAATGAAAGCAATTCAAAGTTGTTAATTTATGAACGAACTGGCTTTCGATTACATATTAATAGAATGCTGTTAATCTGTATACTCATGAATATTCAAAATATCAGGGTGTGCCTACGCTCTAAACACTTTTGATGTGTTTACATTACTTTGTCCAATTACTGTTTATCATAAAACGTATTGTCTTTCACCACTCGCCCAGACCGTGTAACATATGGGGTTTATAAAGGTCATGTAAGGCTGGCTGGGAGAAATTGTTGCATTGCTGGAGAGGGGTTCATTTGGAATATTTGCGGGGTGAACCAATTTATCAAAATCGACTGGCTGAATATCAGAGACGTTTTCATTTGTTTTGTTAAAAAATCTACGATTTCTACGATAAATTCCACCATCCCTAGTTTTGTATTGAATATGATCTTTCATTTTTTTCAAATTGAATTCTTACTGAATCGTTAACAGCTAAAGGTTTCAATGACTTTGATATTTTGTCATAATGCTGTTTTTGCAAATCTTTGGAGATGTGTACAGATTGTTGTAATATTGATCACGATTGACAAGTTTGGGCAAAAGTGCTTTTCCAGTTATAGGTAAAACTGACTTTATTCTTCGATTGTAAAGAAGTTGTGCAGGAGCGGTAACCACAATCTAGAGGTGAATTCCTATACTCTAGAGATGCAATGTATGGACTTTGTCCACTGTCCGTCGCTTTGCGCATTAACGTTTTCGCAATCCCTACACCCTTTTCTGCCAAAGAATTTCCTTGTGGGTAAAGCGGTGATGATGGTTCGTGTGTTGCAGAACTTTTCAAATTTTGCACTTGCAAATTGAGGACCAATGCCACTAATTAAACATCGCAGATGCCGTTACGTGCCAAATGTAATTTCTGTGGCGGCTCGCGTATCAGGCAAATAGTCAACCTCGAAAAATCGGCTGTAGTAATCCATTGTTAAGAGGTAATCCTTTTTATCAAAAAGAAACAAATCTGCGGCAATTTTCTGATATGGCCTATCGGGAAAGTCTGTCGATATCATAGGCTTTTTTTGCATTTGAGTCTCTATGAGTAAGACATATTGGGCAATTCAACACATGATCAGTAATATGTTTTTGCATGCCCGGCCAAAACATACTATCTTTTGCACGTTGCAGTGTTTTGGTAACACCTAAATGACCAGTATGAACCTTCGTTACCATTTCGTCTCGAAGACCTTTTGGGATCAGAATAGTAAGACCACGAACTATAAGATCGTTTTCGAATGCAAGTTCATCGCGATGATACAGATGGATGGCATTTAGATCTTGATTCTGGCCAACCATCAGCAATAACGTTCATTAACTTTTGCATTTGCGGATCGTTTTTTAGTTCGGCTTTTATGATCTCTTTTCTACTATCTGTAACAAACAGTTGCTGTTTGACAGCATGCACGTGGAGATCCAGACATTCGATCAAGTGTGGAAAGGTTTCGGGAACTGAGTGTCGGGCAGACAATCACTGACAGGTATATATATCTTTACCTTTAACATATTCGACAGTTATGTCATAACTTTGAAGTTGAAGCATCATTCTTTGAAGACGCGATGGGGCTGCAGATATTGGCTTCTTCATAAGTCGCCGGGCAGGAGCCCGCGACTTCTATTTTTAATAGGTTTTCTGAAATCACATGGGAGGGGGGATTATTATTAGAAAGAAACACATTTAGATGTCTTGAACATATTACAATTGTGTTTGTTTAAAAACACTAAGTAATGACACATCTAAAATGAAATAAATATTCCGATGTTTTAGGTATTTTCAGTTTCTTTATTTTGACTCGCATTTATGTTTTTTTGTTTTATTTACGAAGACAAAACAGTCCCTATTTGCTAGAATGAAATACTGTATTTTACACTATATACTACATGTAATCAAAAGGCTATAACTACAAACCTTTACGTCGCACAGTCTAATGTTGTTTACATACGCACACCTGCTGATGAAAATGACGTCGAATATTCTCCTTCTAATGGCAATTTTAACTTACTGAATGTTATTTTCATGTTCAAAGAGATGTCTTGATTTGTGAAGAAGGCATTTTATAATGTTTATCCATGTATATCTAAAATATGAACTGTTTCTAAGCTAAAAATGTTGATCGCGTGACTCGCGAATACCAACTGCGTAGATCAATCTCCTTTGCAGAGAGCCGCTCTTTACACTCACTTACAAATAGTAAATCATATGCGATTTAAAATGTTTATTTGGTTCGAAACAAATGAAGAAAAGAACAAACCGAGATAAGACTGGTTTTAATAGAAAAATTACTTTGAACGAACACTCTCTGCCTATAAAGAGAGTTTCAAGAACGACATCTCTGCGAATAAGAAAGAATCGGATCTTTCGTACAAAATTATTTCGTCCTTGACAATTTTAAATGTGTCATTTAATTCCCTAAAGGCATATTGCTTCCGATCTGCATATTGTTATGCATCATTGACACAAGGGCGCTCATCATAATATAATTTTAAAACATGAGTAGTTTGTTATTTTCATTATGAAAAAGGAAGGAAAGAATTAAAATAAATTAACATGTTGTAGGGCTCAGTTTATGTTCGAAATTAAGTTTAAATTATACAACAATTTCAATGAGATTTAACTGTTTGTTGATATTATATTTCGAAGGTGGTCTAAATTATAAATATTGAACTACATTGCAACATTTGTTAAAGTATGATATAATTAGGATGCCAAGCTAATATCATCTTGAGAAAAAGAGAAAACTCATGTCTTCAGCGATTTAACCCTTATCTCATTGTTTTAAAGTAGATTGCTGCAAAGGTGTCTACTGTTGACTTTAATAGAGGAAAGGTAAAATGACGTGCTATTGCATGCAAATCCTAAATTGTCTGTTTTGTGGTTTTATTGAAAAATAATAAAATTCAAATATTCTGACAAACATCTTGAAAAGTGTATGTGGAATTCACAAATCTTATAATTATTCCTTAATGAAAGCACTGTATACATAATAAGAATAATGCTTGGCAAGATTACTCATTTCCATTACTGTTTATGATCAATAATTAGTTGGTTGTGTGTATGGTCAACCTACTTTGGAATGGAGATTGATCATAAACAATGAAAGGCTTCAATTATCATTCACTTCGTTGACAAAACAATGCAAGTTATGAAACATTTTCACTTGACCCCACCCCTGATGTTCCAATATGCCCCTCAGTTGATAACTGTTTATTCAACTACTATAATGTTAGTGTTATGCATAACTGCACTATGGATATCCGGTGACATTGATGCGTTGCATCAACTTTCTCTTGTTTCCGTTGTATTCGATCCGTCGTCTGTTGACTGTGTCCACGGCTGGTTTTTCCATACCCGCAAGGTTCATGGACGCCATTTGTTGTTGGCAATATTCGTAATTTTGAGCGATCTTGATAGCCTTATCAATCGTCAACTTGTCAGCCACGTTGATGAGTTTTTCACGTATCCGTGAGTTGTTGGTTCCAAAAACAACCCTATCGCGGATCATTTCGTCTTCTTTGTCAGTGAATAGGCAGTCCCTTGCCCGTAATCTTAACCTGGTCACAAATGTGTCGATTGAGTCAAATCCTTGGACTTTGTTGTAGAACCTGAACCTGGTCACACATTTGTCGATTGAGTCAAATCCTTGGACTTCGTTGTAGAACCTGAACCTGGTCACACATTTGTCGATTGAGTCAAATCCTTGGACTTCGTTGTAGAACCCGAACCTGGTCACAAATGTGTCAATTGATTCAGATCCTTGGACTTCGTTGTAGAACCCGAACCTGGTCACAAATGTGTCGATTGAGTCAGATCCTTGGACTTCGTTGTATAACTTGAACCTGGTCACAAATGTGTCGATTGAGTCAGATCCTTGGACTTCGTTGTATAACTTGAACCTGGTCACATATGTGTCGATTGAGTCAGATCCTTGGACTTCGTTGTATAACCTGAACCTGGTCACAAATGTGTCGATTGAGTCAGATCCTTGAACTTCGTTGTAGAACCTGAATCTGGCAAATAT
Organism: Serripes groenlandicus; assembly: GCA_031761405.1. Lineage (NCBI taxonomy): Eukaryota > Metazoa > Mollusca > Bivalvia > Cardiida > Cardiidae > Serripes > Serripes groenlandicus. Next base: position 4,694,460 of record JASEVX010000010.1, on the reverse strand, counting down.
TGGGTTTAGTTTTGGTTGAACATGGTTTTTGTGGCGATTGGTTGACAATCGCCACAGTGCTACCAAAACAACAACAACGAAAAAAAACTTATATAGTCGGTTTTGAACAGTCGGTTGGATATTTCTGCAAAGGCAATTTACTCACTTCCGTTAAACCGCCATATATATATATAGTTCCATCAATGATGCAGGCACACGATTAATAATGATAATGTTAGTGCTACTTTGATACCGGATTGGTACTAATATTTGAGATTTACCGAGAAAATATCTAAATAGAGTTAAACTATTTACATATTAGCTTTCTTCATGTTTGGGCAGATAATAAATATCATCGCGCGTCTTGGGTACGGTATGCAGAGCTGTGCCTCGTTCTATTTTTACTGTAGTCAACCGTAACCTTTTGACCTTTAACCTGATTCGGCCTGAGGGTAAAATATTACCGTGTTTACAGGAATTGGTTGTACTCTGAAAGCACCTCGCCAAAATAAAACGGCCAATTAACTTCTTTTGTAATTTCTGAAAATACCTACGAGTTTAACAATTATGGTCCGTAAAAAGTGCTTATTTCGTACCTGGTCCCGTTTTCAATAACATTGCAACATTATAGAGTGGCATAGGCTAAAACGCAAATAAATAAATAAAGTCGGCTCACGAAAACAACATGACTGTCACAAAAACAACGTTTTATTTGACAATAAATCACATGTATTCATAAGTTTTCTAATTATTTACTTAAAAGCATGTGCACAAACATATAACGATGAATTTTAAAAGTATGTAATAGTTTTTTTTTGTACTAATTACGCGAAATAGAAAAATTAGTGAGTGGCGTAGGCTAAAACGCATATAAATAAATAAAATCGGCTCACGAAAACAACTCGGCTGCCGCGAAAACAACTTTGCTTACGACTTTTAATCCCATATTACCATATTTTGGTTGTTACGAAAACAACTTTTTATAGTTGTATGTCTTCATAATTTTTGAATTAGGAACAAATGATTGATTAACATTTTTTTAGAAAAGATATTGTCCTACGAAAATGACATTTTCTCACAACGTTTTCAACTCTTACAGTGTTCTATCAGCGATCATTTTCTCACAATGTTTTCAACTCTTCACTATTCTATCATTATTTTCTCACAATGTTTTCAACTCTTCACTATTCTATCATCATTTTCTCACAATGTTTTCAACTCTTACAACTGTTCTTCTCACAATGTTTTCAACTCTTCACTATTATATCATCATTTTCTCACACTGTTTTCAACTCTTCACTATTCTGTCATCATTTTCTCACAATGTTTTCAACTCTTCACTATTCTATCATCATTTTCTCACAATGTTTTCAACTCTTACAACTGTTCTATCTTACATTGTGATAAAATGAGAAATTTCTCATTTTCTCACAATGTTTTCAACTCATACAAATGCTATATCTTACATTGTGATAAAATGAGAAATTTCACATTTTCTCACAATGTTTTCAAGTCATACAAATGCTATATCTTACATTGTGATAAAATGAGAAATTTCACATTTTATCACAATGTTTTCAACTCATACATATTCTCACAATGTTCCAACTCTATCAACAAACAATAGCCGGTGTGTAGAACACCCGGTGATACCTTTATGAGTCATATTAAAAGTTGTTTTCGGTATCTAGCTATACCGACCTAAAAACGGGAAGCTGGAATTTTATCAAATCTGGAAATTCTGAAAGGTTTTTATAAATATTATAAACGCTTTGTAGTTGTTGCAATATATGAATACGATCGCCACTACAGTGCCATTGGCGCTTTGATTAAACTTGTCGTAGTAAGTTTTCAATTATTTGGCTTCATCCACCTCAAGCGACCACGATTAACATATGTATCTGCCTTTGTCATCGACCCATATCAGTAAATAAGATACTTTTACGTCTTCTGCTGTTTCTCTCAACGGACCATTGAATATCAGTTCAACATGTCTTTGAAAATGTCCCCAAGCATCGGGTAGATTTGAACTGTCCCAGTTCATTCTTGGTGGTGTGATTCCTGAGTTAAAATGTGATGTTTCTGCAACTTTATTCAACAATATAGAATGACTAAACATCATGAAGAGAAAGATAAAAAGAGAGAGAAATCGAGCGAGTTACAGACGATATTTATATGAGTTAATAAGCATGCGTGTTACAACAAAGGTCAAACTATAGTCCATTTCAATAATTGGACGTATACTACAATATACTACAACAGGCATTGTTATTTTTGAAATTTAATAATTTTGTTCCAAAAATAAATAGACTGACATTATTCATATGGATTAAAGATAATCAAAGCATGTAATGCATTCAAATATTTTTATCTATTGCAATAGGAGAATGTTTAAACTTCCAAAAAACATCTTTTTATTGTCATATCTTCAATAGTTTTTTAGTTTTACTTGCAACAAATGTTGGGCCGGTGATATTTTAGCATACAATTTAGCTAATTATCTCTCTTATCTACGTCCCTGATATAACTGAAGTAATGTTGAAAACGGCTTAAAACATAAATATAACAAAATTAAAGTAGGTTTTGATAAGATTTTTCTTAAAATATAATTCCCGACAAAATCAAAAAGACATCCAAAACACTGTACAGGTGTCCATAATTTTATCAAATTATAATGATTTTTTTACTTTTTATAGGGTGCAATTTTTCATTCCTGAATCTACCAATAATAAAACATCTCGTCAGAGACATATACATATTTATATGTCTCTGATTTCGAAGAAAATATGAATGAAGAGGAAACAGGTGCCTATGTAGGGATAGATTTTTTTTTTACTGCTCTATCCATAACCGCATTTATCTACATAGTAACAGGTACCGTCAAGTACCGGAGTTCCGATCCCGACTTTTAGCATTCCCGAAAAACTTGCAACAACAACAACAACTTCTATCAAACGCTGAGATACATTTTTTAGATGCAGTTTCACTATGAGTGTGAGACGAGGAAAATCAGGTCCCTTAAAGGCCTGGATTTCTGAATTTGTTACAAAGAAACAGAACAAACGGAAAAGGTATTCAAAACCAGCAATTGTTCTCTCGGTAAGTCATTTAACGATGTTAAATATTTCTTTAACTTTGTTACTCTATTATCGCGGTACTTACTCTTTTTAGGATGGAACTACTGAATATCTAGGTACTTTCGCTTAATGTTGAACATTACAATAGAGCCAACTTAACTGAAAATAATATCCATTGTCACTTGTTATTTTTTACGTTTTTTATAGAGTAACTCACTAAAACTAGAGCTGTCGGTGGACAGCGCGCTCGACTATTCCTCCGCTTATTTAAGTTACTGAGATATTGTCTGACGCTAATGTAGTTGCATGCAAAATATTAACCAGGATTTGATTATTTGCATTATATCTAACTTGATAATCTACATAGGTGTGATAGTGATAGTTGGGTAGGGTTGTATAAAGTTGCATCAAGTAATATGGACTCTTTAATTTATTTGCACAAAAAACTTTAACCAGAGTCAAAAAAGGCCATAATTTGCATTAAATGCAGGATAGAGTTATTAAACTTGATTATTTACATAGGTGTGGTAGTTGGGAAGCATTAAAGAAAGTTTCAGTGTAATGCATCAAGTAAATACTGAGATATGGAAACCAGACGTTTCCCCCCCAAACTGTTTCCTCCCTGTAGACGTTTCCTCCCCAAACCATTTCCTCCCAAGACGTTTCCCCCCCAAAGTTATATACCTATAGACGGTTCCCTCCCAAAATGATTTTGACACCAAATATGTGATATAGTGTTAAAATATTGATGAATTTGATCTAAAATAGATACTTTATTTTCATTATTTGATAGTTTCATTACAATTATTTAATATGAGGTAAATTTTAAATTGTAATGAAAGAATAAAATAATTCCTATGTTTGTGATTAAAATTACTTTTCAGTCAGATAAAACATGAAATATTGTGAGTTTGTAAGTATTTTTATGTCTTCAGTGAATACTTGTAATGTGAGAAAATTATCCTAGAATAAGATTACTAAGTAAAAATGTTACGTAAATTATGTGGCTACACTTATCCTGTATCATTTTAAAAAGCTACTTTTAATAATAATTCGTAAGTTATTCAAAAGAAAAAAATAACATCCTGACTTCATTATTTTGAAAAGCACCCATAACTGACTTATCATAAAATAAAATATAAAAAAATCTCTTACCTGTTCCACAGGTTCTTAATCTATGTTGCCAAAGTTGGCAAGAATCACACATGATTCATGTTGCCTTGGACGTACGTCCTCAGCACACACAATACACTGATCTGGCATTTATAAATAGTATATCTAAATAGTATATCCAAATAATCACAAATGAACAACTATATGAAATTTATGAAACTCTATTTTAACAGCAATTAATTCATGAAAGCATAAAACTGCATTAATTTCTTTGGTTTATATACTTTATTACATATTACTCAAAACAACTATTATCCCAATTAAAATATTTATATCTAAATGAAAACAAAACAACAAAGTTACAGACTACAATTAATAATTAGCAGTCCCCAGTTCAGAGAACATCAAAGAAAATATTGAACCTTCAAACAACACAATGTTATTCACTGATTGTCAAACATTTAAGCAACACCTAATTATATTTAACAATGAAATCAAGATCAAAAAACTTAATTAATTAAAATAAAAAAACAAAAAAAATCAAACATACTTTAAATGCAAACATACTAATTACCTTTATATATGATTTAGCAACATCATTAAAGAAAATTATTTTTTATTCAAAACCCTTAACAAAGTGTAATTACATTTTAACTAAATATATAATTTAAATGACATTGAAGACGAGTTTCATTTTATGCTAGTTTGTCCTTTTTATCAAGATCTAAGACATATATATATAAAGAAAATGATATGTCACTACATCCTTATATGTAAGTCTAGATAAACAAATATAAATGTTTTTAATGATGAATAACAAGTAACAGAACAGAAGTGTATTCATAAGTACTTGAAGCACAGATGGTTCATCGGCATACATTTACAATATACATGTGCATACGAATAAAAAATAGACATAGCAGTTATCAGAATTACTATTTTGAAAGAATAATGCACTTCCCAAGAAGGCGGAAATAATGTTTGAATATATTCCGCTCATTTCAAACATTATTTCCGCCTTCTTGGGAAGTGCATTATTCTTTCAAAATAGTAATTTGATAAACTGTATGTCTATTTTTTTTTCGTATGCACATGTATATTGTAAATGTTTTGACGATGAACCATATGTGTTCAAGTCTTATGAATAAACTTCTGTTCTGTTCTGTTCTTCTATAAAAACTATTCATACTTGTTTATCTAGACTACTATAAGGTGTAGTGACCCCTCTCATTTTCTATATATATAATGCTACTGCAGACGTTTCCACCCCAATTTTTGGGGGGAAACGTCTTGGGAGGAAACGTCTTGGGAGGAAACGGTTTGGGGGAGAAACGTCTGTCATTCCTGAGATATGGACCCTTAATTTAAGATGCACACAAAACTTTAACCATAATTTCTAAGTTAAAAAGGGCCATAACTTGCATAAAATGCAGGATAGAGTTATCTAACTTGATAATCTACATAGGTGTGATAGTTGGGTAGGGTTGTATAAAGTTTTAATGCAATGCATCAAGTAAATACTGAGATATGGACTCTTAATTTAGTTGCACGCAAAACTTTAACCATAATTTCTAAGTAAAAACTGGCCATAACTTGCATAACATGCAGGATAAAGTTATCTTACTTGATAATCTACTGTCTACATAGGTGTGATAGTTAGGTAGGGTTGTAGAAAGTTTCAATGCAATACATGTAGTATTTAAGTACTTGCATGCAATACCTTAACCAAGGTGTGATGCCGACGCCAGGGTGAGTAATATAGCTCTCTTATTCTTCGAAGTGTCAAGCTAAAACTGTTAATTCCTGTGGAAGTTCCCGTAATTTTGAAAAGTGAACTGATGCGATAGAATCATTTATAGCGGTAATTTGAAAAATAATTGGTATGATATCAAATTTTAAAAAGAATTATAGTATTTATTGTGGAAATGATCATCTAATTAAAAATGTGTTATTTACTAGAACATTTCTATCGAAATTGAAACGTTAACTAAACTATAATAGCTCGATCTAGTCATAACTAAACTATAATAGCTCTAGTGATTTTCAATATTGTCAACTCACCTGGGCATGAACTTTTATGATCACTTACTGTCGTTGTTGTTTTTTCGCATAGATTGGATATATACCCAAATTATATGCAGTATTTTAGCCAATCAAAAGTTCAAAATTTTCTGCCTGGTACATGCAATTGTCGAAAGAGGTTTTTGAACCACAAACAAAAGCCATAATTTGACGCATGAGAACTGGGAAGTCTTTAACAATATACATGTTTGTGATGCATGACGATTGGTGTGGCTTGAAATACAACCTATAGATGAAACATCTTAATGAGAAGATTTTTTGAGTACCCATATATATTGGGTTGAATTCAGTACTGAGTGAGATATTTGGGCAAAATGCCTTTTTACTCCTTCTTTAATATCTAGGCCTCTGGAAATATATGATTAGTGACAAACTTTTATTGCCAGTTTATATACATGGTATTCCATTCTGAAGTGACCTGGCTTTGTTCAAGATCTGCAATTTGTTATTTTACGAATAAATACAGACTGGTGATTTAATTATAGATATCTTTGTTAATATTCGGAATTTGCTAGGTGGCATAGTTGATGACAAGATAAGCAGTATATATACAGAGTTCTCTGTAGTTGTAGTCAATCTGGGCCGAGTCTCTGAACAGGTATCAGGAATCCGCCTTGGTTAGCGTCGGGGATTTGAAATCGAGGGCCCGGGTTGGATCCTCAGTCGAGGTACGAAAGTTATGGTGGAGTGCACTTGAGCAATGCACATTTTCTAGCCTAGTACTGGTTCGTTCACCCAGGGATCATGAATAAGTGAACTGTGGCCGTGATATAACTGATATAATGTTGAAAGCAGCGTAAAACCATAATTAAACAAAACTGACCAGGTATCATCATAGAATCTAATGAGTTCTCCTGGGCTTTTGGTAGTTGGGTATTGCTGAAACATACTCCCTCTCGAGTCACTGTATTGAGATGGTGATAGAGTTTGTCAATTAAGTTTCACCGTGTTACATGGCGTTGCAGGCATTTTTTGAACAAGGATTTGGCCTATGATTTGAGAAAATTAATCGCTATTATTTTCTATTTGGGTATTATAAATCCAGCGTTAACATGACAAAATTGGGAATTCTGCATGATTTTAAAGACTTTTGCCTTTGGGAATGTGTCAGAATATCTGACGGGTGAGAAAAACATGTATACATGCAAAACTTGACATATTTCTTTTTTAACATTTTTTCCTTATGTTTCGTCCGTACTTCCTATGGCCGAGAAAATGTCAAGTTGTCACTAATGTAATCATGTGACTTCCAGTTTCTGTGATGTCACAAGCAATTAATAGTCAACATGTTAAAATTCGACAGAAACTGAATTCAACTGCTTTTCTATTCAAAAATGGACATCTTTGTTGCTTATGTAGGGCATGTAGGAATCAATATGAGGGCTTCGCGTGAAACGGTTGTAACTAAAATTGTTTGTTTTTTTATCAAGGTTAATCACCTTTCTTGGTAAACAATAGACATTTAGGTACTCAGAACGAGCAATGGCACCTAAATTTGCATTGTTTAAAAGGTGTCAAAATTGGCCCTAAACCAGGGTTTTCAAAATATGTTTTTTAGTTACAACCGTTTCATGCCAAGCCCTTGAATATGTGTGTCCAGATTCCCTAACCCTGAACACATCTGGTAGTGCGCACGCAACAACGAAAGCACCGTAATTGTGTTTACTGTGATATATGTTAAAACACAATTTTGAACTCATTTTGGCAAAAGGAGAAACTTTCAACTTGAATCAATTAATATACATTCATGATAGAGATTTTCCATATTTTTGCCCCCTTTCCCTCATATAAATACTATCTGACGCCTCTGCAGCAGACAGCTTTTTGAAAACATAGTGACAAAAGAAGAAATTGCACAAAACGTGCAATTTCTCCTTTTGCCACAATGTTTTCCACTTTTAGTCATAGGTTATCCATTCAATTATGGAGATTTTCTATGTTTTGACAAAATACGTTCAAAGTCATCTGCCGCAGAATTGTTCTACGAGGGAAAGGGTTAATACTTTCTAAGTCATATGCTGCAGATTTGTTGTATCTGGGAGAGAATAAATGTGTTTATTTGGGTGTGTCTTTTCAGCACAAAGGATTAACAAAAAATGGAAATCATATTAAAGAGATCTCCGATGGATGTGTGTATATAAAGGCATTGTTTACCAAGTCAGCAGTCTCAAAGGCGTAAGTTAGAACTTGGATATTGTTTTAAACACTGCATGCCTAGTTGAAACAACCGTAACCGGTTCCCACATTCAGAGGCTTTCTGGCGCTGATGATTTTTGAACAAATTGTGGCAAAATGAAAAATTGTTCATTGTCTTGATGAGCAGTTTCTCCTTTTCTTACAATTTTTTCAACTCTTGTTAATTACCGGTATGATACTTTCATTAATAGATATTTATTTCATATATTTGCTATGATGCTGCAGATTTGTTGTTAGTTGGAAAGGGGGTGAAAATGACACGACAGTGCTGAAACCGTAGGCATCATTTTTAAGACTTTCTAACATACAATAAATATGTAGCAGACGACTGAAAGCATTCGGACAAAAAAATGAAAATTCTCCATAAATTAGAGTTCAATAATTAAAAAGAGTTGAAAAAGAGATTGTCTTTTTTTAGTGCTTGCCAATAAAACTTTTTGTAGTAAAAGGCAAAACAAAAATTTCTGTATTTGTCAAAGTGTAAAAAAGGGCCAAAAGCAGCAAGATATTAAGTTGAGTGCACTTGCTGAATTGTTTGATACCCATGAACACTACAGCAAAGATTGAAATGTTAAGTCAAAAAGTGGGCTGGTACGAAAAAAAACTGAACTGAGATTCTAAGTCGATAATTTAATTACAGAGCTTTAGATAAGGGCCATTTTGCATGTCCTAAAATCATCATTTGACCCTCTAACCCTATGTTGTAGGTACTTCAAAAAATTGTCTCAGTGAGGTGATTCTTTTGAGTACCCACAACATAGGGTTTGTTTTAATAACAAGCGAGAAATTATGGGAAAATGAGCTGAATACTCCTTATCAGGACCTCTGTAAAGAACTTTCCTATGGACAGCTCTTCTCAGTTAACCTTTTCCCTCATATAGACGCTTTCTGATGCCTCTGCAGCAGCCGGCTTTTTGAAAACATAGTGACAAAAGAAGAAATCGCTAAAAACGAGAAATTTCTCCTTTCCACTTTAGTCATAGGTTATCCATTCAATTATAGAGATTTTCTATTTTTTGACAAAATATGGTCAAAGTCGTCTGCTGCAGAATTGTCGTATGAGGGAAAGGGATAAACTCGTTCACTGCTGAATTTCACAAAATCAACTCTTCCATGTTGAAAATTGGACCACTCCTTTTTCCGTACAATAGGCAATTTGGTAAAAATGAATGTCGAAGTTACAAACAATGCAGATTTCAAGAGATGGCTCGTAACAAGCTGTATCACAAGAATCTGCATTGTTTACAAAAGCCATTAATTAATATTGACAGCAAAAGAGTTAAGATGGATTAAATGTGAATAAATTGGTGGTCTTTCTGATTTTTTTAGAGAAGGTGGAAAGTGTTCAACAGAAGACTGGAGCACAGGCCTAATTCTCCTCCGTGATGTAAAACTAGAATTACAATATGATTTGGTAGGTATATATATATGTGATACTCTTCTTAGGTAGCATCGAAGAGGATCATCAAAATTTGACTGCTGAATACAGGTTGCTGCTAAATCCTTTCCCCCACGTAGACACTTTCTGAAGCCTCTGAAGCAGACAACTTTTGAAATCATATTGGCAAATGAAGAAATTGCTCATAATGAATGAGCAGTGTCTCCATTTGTCACATTGATTTCAACTCTATTCAATAATCATACTATCATTTATAAAGATTTTCTATATTTTTGACTTGATAATTTCAAAGTAGTCTGCTGCAGACTATTGTATCTGGGAAAGGGTTAATGCAATATGTGCTATCAGAATGTTTCAGCTCGGCTAAGCACGATGGTTTAGAGCAAGCTGATGTAATCACTCACCGTCTGTTGTCCTTGTCTGTCTGTTCACATCTTCTGACTGACAGCTTTATACAACTTCTCCTCCAGTGAACCAATTTTGAATTAATTTCGCGGGGAATATCTTAAGGTGCTCCTCTTTCAAAATGGTTTACTGAATTGAATTCCATGGCAAATACCATGCTAACTGAAAGATATAATCGCTCACCCAATTTGAAAATAATTTGGCACAAATGTTTCTTAGGTGAACTTCAACCAAGTTTGTTCCAATTATTCGGACCCATTTAAAAACGTAGCCACCAGGAGGTGGCGCTTGTTTGTCTTGTATGTTTATATCTAGTAAAAACTTAAAGAATCTTCTTGTCCTAAAGTACTGGTGATTAAAAAAAAAAGGCACAAATGTTCCTTGGGTGACCCTCTAGCAAATGTTTTCAAATTATTCCAATCCGTCAAAAAAATGTTGCCACCAGTGAGGTAGGGCTTGTTTTCCTTATATGTTTGTTTATTAAAGACGATCGCGACAGTTTCGATTCTCACGCTAAATGTATATATTACGTATATTACAAATGTTTTTACAATGATATATGATATTTGCAGCAAGCACCTGAATTTGTTCTAGTTGTTGATAACTTTTCGATCTGGGACTACCAGAAAGGGTTCCTGCCGAAGAAAAGATTTGAATGGTGGTAAGTACGAGTTCTCTTCTAACCATACCTGTAATCAAGTATGCTTTTTATCAACCTCAAAATTGTAACAGTAATATGTTGAAAATACTATGCATCTTTCATAAAAATTATGCATTTGTGATCTGTCATGAAAAGTAAGTTTTTTATTATTTTTTTAGACAGATTATGAGATAAATCATATATTGACATGCACTTGCATACATTATTAATTATATGTATTTCAAGCTCACCTGAGCATGAAGTTCCGAATGAGCTATTGTGATCACTCAAACATAATATCACAGGAATGTCCCTAATGTGGTCCTCTTTCGAAGGTGTTCAAAGAATTTAATTTCATATATATTGCTACGTCATCAGAGAGAGGGAAAAGTGCTAAAACTTTAAAAAATATTCTTGTCCAAAAGCACTGGCCCTATTTAAAAATGATTTGGTACAAATGTACTTATGGGGACCCTCTACCAAGATTGTACAAATTATTCCAATTCATTGAAAAACATGGCTGCCAGGGGTAGGAGCTTGTTTTCATTATATGACTATAAAAGCCTTAAAAATCTTTATGTTAAAAAGTACTGGCTTTATCTGAAAACAATGTAGCACAAAATGTTCCCTAGGTGACCTTGTACCAAGATTGTTGAAATTAACTTGATTCATTGAAATACATGGCCACCAGGGGGCGGAGCTAGTTTTCCTTATATCATATGTATATTAAGTGAAATCTTTTAAAATCTTTTTGTCCAAAAGGTCACCCTCTACTTTGATTTTTAACCAGGTTTTCCGAAGGAAAAATCTGGTTATTAGTTTGGCAAAGTCGGCGGGCGGGCGGTCGGTTGGGCGGGTGGGCGTCAACTTTCCTTGTCCGGACCATAACTTTGTCATGCATAGAGATATTTTCAAATAACTTGGCACAAACATGCACCATATCAAGGCGATGTGCCAAATACAAAAAAAAATTCTGTAGATTCAAGGTCAAGGTCACAGTGATAAGAAATAGACTTTAATTGAACTTTTCTTGTCCGGACCATAACTTTGTCATGCATAGAGATATTTTCAAATAACTTGGCACAAACATGCACCATATCAAGACGATGTGCCAAATGCAAAAAAAAAATCTGTAGATTTAAGGTCAAGGTCACAGTGATAAGAAATAGACTTTAATTGAACTTTTCTTGTCTGGACCATAACTTTGTCATGCATAGAGATATTTTCAAATAACTTGGCACAAACATGCACCATATCAAGACGATGTGCCAAATGCAAAAAAAAATCTGTAGCTTTAAGGTCAAGGTCACAGTGATAAGAAATAGACTTTAATTGAAATTTTCTTGTCCGGACCATAACTTCGTCATGCATAGAGATATTTTCAAATAACATGGCACAAACATACACCATATCAAGACGATGTGCCAAATGCAAAAAAAAAATCTGTAGATTTAAGGTCAAGGTCACAGTGATAAGAAATAGACTTTAATTGAACTTTTCTTGTCCGGACCATAACTTTGTCATGCATAGAGATATTTTCAAATAACTTGGCACAAACATGCACCATATCAAGACGATGTGCCAAATGCAAAAAAAAATCTGTAGCTTTAAGGTCAAGGTCACAGTGATAAGAAATAGACTAATTGAAATTTTCTTGTCCGGACCATAACTTCGTCATGCATAGAGATATTTTCAAATAACATGGCACAAACATACACCATATCAAGACGATGTGCCAAATGCAAAAAAAAATTCTGTAGATTCAAGGTCAAGGTCACAGTGATAAGAAATAGTCTTTAATTGAACTTTTCTTGTCCGGACCATAACTGTGTCATGCATAGAGATATTTTCAAATAACTTGACACAAATATGAACTATATCAATATGATGTGTCACATGCAAAACTTTTGTCTGTAGCTATAAGGTCAAGGTCACAGTGACAACAAATAGACATCAGTTGAACTTTTCTTGTCTGGACATTGGACAATAACTTTTTCATCCATAGAGATATTTTCAAATAGCTTGGAACAGATATACACCATATCAAGACGCTGTGTCATATGCACAATTTATGTGTTTAGCTTCAAGGTCAAGGTCACAGTGACAGAAAATATACTTTACTTGAACTTTTTTTGTTCAGACCATAACTTTACCATGCATATAGATATTTTCAAATAACTTCGCGCAAATATGCTCCATATTAAATAACTTGGCAATTTAAAAGAATATAGCATAGATATGAGTAAGTTTCATAACCTCGGGCCATGGATCTAGTCTGTTTGCAAAGGCATAAACGCGTTACTATCAAGTAAAGGGTTAAGGCAGATCACTGATTATCAACCTGGCATTAGGGATCCTAAAATGTGGCTGCTTACAACAAAAGGTTGCTTAATATCTGTTATCTATTATATGTTCTTAATAAATGAGGCCATCAACACACGATTGACTGTATTGAACTGATATTTGTTAGATAAAATTGTGATATATTTAATTGACAAAGTAATTATGATTATTCATCAATAGAAATATTCCCTGTTACTTGAATTACTAGCTTTGATAAACTATTAACAGAAAGATTTGACAGATCTGTTAATTCTTAATTAAACACCTTCCATTATAGAAAACCTGGTTTCATGGAATTTCCATGTCTTGTTGAAATTACTTTAATGAAAAGAAAAACATGGCCACAATGGGGCAGGGCTTGTTTTCCTTATATGCATACATGTATATAGTGAAAACTTTTCAAATCATCTTGTACAAAAGCACTGGCCCGATTTGAAAATAACTTGGCACAAATGTTCTTTGAATGACCTCCTAAGATTGTTAAAATTATTCCGCTTTATTGAAGAAAATATGGACCTATTGTTTAAACAATGTTTCAAAGGTTGCCTGCTCAAGTCTGTTGTATATATTATCAGAAATATTCTGTATCAGATAAAATATGTACCCTTTTACCACATACAACAAATCTGCAGCAGAAGACTTAGAAATTATCATGGCAAAAACATGAAAAATCATGATGTGTTCAAAAAATTGTCTGCTTTAGAGGTGTCAGAAAGTATCTATATGAGGGAAATGGTTAAAGTGAATCCAAATGAATTTGATTTCAGCATGAATGATAGTATAGTGCAAGAGGCTGCAGTATTAGCTGCCAAAGATAAACATGATATGACTGGGTATGTTTTTTTAACTCGTCTGTTTTTCAAAGAAAAGAAGCGGGTATTGTGATACCCTTGGCATCGTCGTCTGTGTCTGCATCGTCACAAAGCTTTAACCTTACCTCATAAATAAATAAAAACTATTCCCTATTTTCAAATGAAACCTTGGTACACATGTTCCTGGGAACAATATGCATGTCTATACCAAGTCACATAACTCTAGATTTAATAATTATTCAGTAATGCCCCTTTTTTTACTTAGAAAAAAGCAGACGATGTTGTTTCTTATTGAAATCTACAAGGTCACATCTTGACCACTTTACCTGATATGATAATTTATAATTTTTCCAAATTGAGTTTTTATTTAGAAGTGTATTGAAAGATACATTTTTTGCTCACTTTGATAAAATCGAGGTGAACTTATGCCATGACTTCAGTGGTGCTGTCTGGTTAAGATGTTTGCCTAACTCTTTCACACACAGACGCTTTCTGGAGCCTTTGCCAGTCATTGAAATTGTCTTTTGAAATTTACTGTTAAAAAAATCCTAGTTTTGCAGACTGCTTTTGAAAACATTGTGGCAAACTGAGAAAATGCTCATAGTGAGCAATTTCTTTTTTTGCCAGAATGTTTTCAATTTGATTCAATACAGTATTAATACTTCTATTTTGAGAGAAATTGCTCATTTTTGCTTAGATGTTTTCTTCAAAATTGTCTGCTGCAGATTTGTTGTTTGTTGGATAGGTCATTATTTTTCCTGAAGAGATATTCATAATTGTCTGCTTGTACGACATATGCTGAAAATACATTTTTAAATTGAAAATGTAATTTTGATTAATAGCTAAAAATCATTGTCAGAAGAAAGGAAACTCCTCATTTTGTAAACACCTTTTTCCACAATGTTTTCAAAAGTTGTATGCATCATCCTCTTTGTTGTCGATGTCCTTTAACATATTGACATAGAAATAAAAAAAATCAATCTGTATCGTTAAAAGGGTTTTTACAATGTGAATGCTTATTTTTAATTTACAGATCCGTCATCTCAGAAATGGGAGACAATGCAGAGAGTCAATCAATTAGTTACTTACTAGAACAGATGGCAGAAGCATCAGCGGAGTCAGACTCAACAACAAACTCAGTCCTGCCATCTGTTGAAGCATCAAGAACAGGTGAATATTTCACTATTATTAGCTCCTCAGTTTTTCGAAGAAAAATGTTGGGCTAATGTGATACCCTTGGTGTTGTCATAAATCGAAATTGTCAACATGTTTAAATTAAACTCGGTACACATCATCCTAGGAACAATACACATGTCTATACTAAGTCGTATATAACTCTGCCGTAGACAATTTTTCAGTAATGCCCCTTTAATATACATTTAATTATTGATTTTCTTTTGCTAGATATTTTTAAAATCTTCAGCTGGAGACTTTTTGTATGTGGGAAAGGGTTTAAACATGTTAAATGTTTACCTAATATGATATTTTACAGAGTTGTCTACTTCAAGAACATCTCAATGATAAAAATGATACAACAAGAAAATAGGAAGTATAATTTTAGTGCAAAGTTGAAAATATTTAGAAGAGACAGATACCATTGAAAATTCACTGTATTGTTATCCCTTTCCCGTATATGAAAGCTTTCTGATGACTCTGCAACAGATGACTTCATATTTTGCTTACATACATAATCAGATGAAAAGAAAATGTGACTCATCAGTGATCACTAAACCAAACATTGCCAAATGTGTCAATGTAGTTTTCGGCTATGCAAAATGAATCTTTGGGCCCTGATTTATTTTGAATATTGTAGAAAACAGTTTTATATTTTGTAGTAAGAACACCAGTCATCGAGGAAGTTTCCCTCACTGTCTTTTCTGGACTGTTCTGAAGGAGAAAAAATGTCTTCGCTTTTACTCAAGTTTTGCTTACCTGATTTCTGAGCATCATCTACCAATCAAACCATTCAAGTTTATATACCTTCTGGTTAATATGCTTTCTGCTCGCTATCATATTATTCATGAGGTTTTATAACTTTCATAGCATGTCTGTGACACAATTTTTGTTTTGTAATATTTTTTCACAATGAAAATTTGCTGATCTGATGTATGTCATGTCATCAAGTTTTTCTGATATACCAGGATTTTACAAGGTTCTGCATTTGTTTGTACAATCAACTGAAACTTGAACATAAAATATAGATTTCATCCAAATAGTCAGAAATTAGGCAAAGTTGTGGAGATTTCAAAATGTTTCCTTTCTTTTTAGACACCTGGTAATTTTCTTATACAGAGTTTAACACCTTTCTGACGCCTGTGCATATTTCCTTTTTTTGTCTCAATGTTTTCATCTGTATTCAATAATTATGTCTCCTCCATACATGGGGGTGACATATTGTTTTTGCCCGTTCCGTCCGTCCTTCTGTCTGTCACACCTGTTTCTGCTCAATAACTGAAGAACGCTTGGGCGTAGGAACTTCATACTTGGTATGCATGTTGGTCATGACCAGTAGCTGACCCCTATTGATTTTGATAACAGAAGGTCAAAGGTCAAGGTCATGGTGACCTTGTGTGGTAAAAAATGGTTTCTGCTCAATAACTGAAGAACGCTTTGGCTGAGGAACTCTATACTTGGTATGCAGGTTGGCTATGCCTAGTAGAAGACCCCTATTGATTTTGAGGTCAGTACGTCTAAAGTCAAGGTCACAGTGACAATGAGATGAAAATTTGTTTTTGCTTGGGCCCAGGAACTTCATACTTGGTGTGCAGGTTGGTCACCACCAGCAAATGACCCCTATTAATTTTAAGTTCACTAGGTTAAAGGTCAAGGTCACGTCCATCACACTTGTTTCCGCTCAATAACTGAAGAACGCTTGGGCGTAGGAACTTCATACTTGGTATGCAGGTTGGTCATGACCAGTAGATGACCCCTATTGATTTTGATGTCAGAAAGTCAAAGGTCAAGGTCATGGTTTCTACTCAATAACTGAAGAACGCTTGGGCCGAGGAACTCCATACTTGGTATTTTGTTTGATTTTGAGGTCAAAGTCAAGGTCACAGTGACCTTGAGCTGAAAGGTCACAGTGACAATGAGATGAAAATTTGTTTTTGCTTGGGCCCAGGAACTTCATACTTGGTGTGCAGGTTGGTCACCACCAGCAAATGACCCCTATTAATTTTAAGTTCACTAGGTTAAAGGTCAAGGTCACAGTGGTCAAGGTCACGTCCATCACACTTGTTTCCGCTCAATAACTGAAGAACGCTTGGGCGTAGGAACTTCATACTTGGTATGCAGGTTGGTCATGACCAGTAGATGACCCCTATTGATTTTGATGTCAGAAAGTCAAAGGTCAAGGTCATGGTTTCCGCTCAATAACTGAAGAACGCTTGGGCCGAGGAACTCCGTACTTGGTATTTTGTTTGATTTTGAGGTCAAAGTCAAGGTCACAGTGACCTTGAGCTGAAAGGTCACAGTGACAATGAGCTGAAAAATTGTTTTTGCTTAATAACTGTAGAATGCTTTGGCCATGGTAGTTAATACATGGTGTGCAGGTTGGTCATCACCAGCAGATGACCCCTACTGATTTTGAGGTCACTATGTTAAAGGTCAAGGTCATGGTTACCTTCAGCTGAACAATGGTTTCCGCTCAATAACTAAAGAATGCTTATGTCGAGGAATACTTGGTGTGCAGGTTGGTCACCACCAGTAGATGACCCTATTGATTTTGAGGTCACTAGCTCAAAGGTCAAGGTCATGGTAACCTCCAGCTGAAAAATGGTTTCCGCTCAATAACTGAGGATTGTCACTGTTGCTTCATCTCTAGTCCAAAACTACAAAATTCATCTCCATCATTTCTTTTCCTCCCCTACGACCACACAAATGGGGAGACAAGCGCTTTTTCAAAAAAGCAATCTCTAGTTAATTTTCATTTATGTATGATTTTGCCAATTTGTGTTCAAAGTCGTCTGCAGAGTTGTTCTTTGTGGGAAAGTGATAAACGATTTTGCTAGTGTTGAGCAATTTCCTATTTTCTAACAAGTTTTGAAAAAGCGTCAATTGAAAGCGTTTATTTATATTTTTGCAGAGAAAAATTGGATTACAGCTCTGAGAAAACCTCTCTCAGTTCCAGAATTTCTTATACCTACACCAACAGAAACAGATTTGAATGCCATAAAAGGTATGGACTTGTTGATTTGTCATTGTATCTTTTCAATTGTAATACATTCACTCGTGCAAATGCAATTTGATGCATTTGAAAAGATTGTGACAGAAGGAGAAATCTCATAATGTTTTCATCTCTGTTCATCAGCGAAATGCTAACTTTTGTTAATAGAAATTTCCACCTAGATGTTTTTAAACTCATTTTCTGCAATTTCATTATTTGCGAGAATTACGCCAATTTCAATTTTTAAGATACTGAATGAGAATCTGCATTCTGAACGATAAAAAGACAACTATTAGCAGTTTTCCAGAAGCTACTGGTGACTCAAAATGTGTCGTATCCATTTCCCACATACAACAAATCTGCAACAGATGACTTTCAAAACATTTGGACAAAACTATGGGAAGCATATCATGTTAATGAAAGTATAATTATTGAAAAGAGTTGAAAATATAGTGGCAAATGGAGAAATTACTCATTATGAGCAATTTCTCCTTTTGCTACAATGTTTTCAAATGTTGTCTGTCACAGAGGCTCGGGAAAGGGTCAAGTTGTATATCTCAGAGAGGGACTATATAATCATGCAATATTCACCTCTTTTGTGGAGACCCAAACATATCTTCTTAGTTTTACTTTATCTGTCATGCTTTTCACTAACTGACATATCGTCAGGCAACACGGCATATGTCCATCAAACACTTTTGCTTGATATCAGAGATAATCTTTTTATCCGCTGCCAAAGCAGTTAGGATATTGTTGGTATGGTGTTGTCCGTCCTCCTGTCAGTATTGAGCCATATTTAAGGCATGGTTGGATAGGTTTGATTGAAATTATATTGAAATGTAAAACACCATAGAGAAATGTCGGACAAGACTGCGAATCTTAAACACCATAGAGAAATGTCGTACAAAACTTTGTTAGGAACACCAAAGTTATGCCTCCATTGAATGTATGTGGTTTGCAAAAACCAGCCTTTAAGCATTTGAGACCAATGTAGAACCAGATCGGCTAGCTAATTACAACTGATTCATTGGTGTCGGAATAAATAAAACTGTTAATACTGGTAATTAAGCCAGGAAACGTTGTGATATAACTGAAACACTGTTGAAAACGGCATAAAACACCATTCAAATAGAACAAATAAATTAACCCTTTCCCACATACAACAAATCTGCAGCAGGCGACTTTGAAAACAAAGTGACAAAAACCTGAAAAATCTCGATAAAAGATAGCTTTATTGTTAAATAAAGATGAAAACATTGTGGATATAGGAGAAATTGCTCATCATGAGCAATTTCACCTTCGGCCACAATGTTTTCAAAAGTCGTCAGCTGCTATTGCGTCAAAATGCGTTTGAAGGTGGGAAAGGGTTAAACATGATTTATCCTTACAGAATGGGACATAGATTATAGAATTCCATCCTCATCATCAGAGAAAGACAGACATTCATCATCAATGGAAGAGTTCAATATTCAGAGAGTCTCAACTTTGGCTAGAGATGATAGCCATTTACCAGGTATTTTCGGATGTTCTTTGTTTAACCCTTTCCAAAATGCAGACATGTTTGGAAAACTTCTACAGCAGAAGACTGTTTGAAAACATTACGGCTAGAGAAAGAAAATGCTCATTAAAAAATTAAACTTTCATTGCAAGAAATGTTCCTTGGTACATTTATCTTCATGTTTTCCCAGTAGTCTGGTGAAAACTTTGTATATGGGAAAGAGTTAACCCTTTCCCTCATCGATAATTTTGCTGCAGACGACTTTGGACATATTTTGTCAAAAAATGGAAAATCTCTATAATGGGATGGATAACCTATGACTAAAAGTGGAAAACATTGTGTCAAAAGGAGAAATTTATATGAGGGAATGGGTTAACCCTTTCCATTATGCAGATGTATACACATTTACAGCTGATAAATTTTGAAAACTTGTGGCAAAAGGAGAAATGAATCGGCAGAATTTATCTCCTTTTACCACAATGTTTTAACTATTCAATAATTAAACTTCATTTATAGAAATTTTCCATATTAACATCAGCACTGTGCACATAATTCTTTCACAAGCTTGGCATAAGTTTCTGTGGCCTTGTTTGGATTCTAAGAGGGTGGGGCAGATGTAGATGCTGCACTGCACTGAACCTACACTGCTCATAAATGTCTTACCGTTTTGCACTGATAGGTTCATACAGTGATACATCAATTTGTTGAATAAGCATGAAGTGGCTGATCTGCACTGCACCTACACTTTTCAGAAGCCGAGCCTCGATAGCAATGTGGGCTGTCAATCCAGGGGTTGTCAGTTTGAATTGCAGCTCGGCCATCATTTTTTCCGACGTTTATCAAAAGTCACTGTGACAAGGCACATTCGTCTATCACCAATGGACTAACAGTCTATGTGGAAAAGCAGCCAGTTGCTTCGAAAGTGTTTAGTGGAGTACTGGTGTGAGAAAGCTAGGAACGACATGAGTAGATTAACTGGGTGCCATGATATGACTGAACAATTGTTGGAAACGGCGTTAAGCCCCAATCAATCAATCAAACACTTTTCAGAAATGCCAACATGTATCTCTTTCCCACGAATAGGCTTACATTGAATCTTCTTTGTCAGAGCACTAGGAAAGGCAGAGTAAACAGGTATTGCTTCCACAAAATCTCTTTTATCACTCGTTAAGCCTATCTTGTGGGTACTCAAAAGCATCGTCTCACTGAGACGATTCTTTTGAGTACCCACAACATATGATTTTGAGGTTGATAAATAGTTTAGAACATAAGAAATCCACCTTATTTAGAGTTCTGTTTGTAGCTGTACTATTTTATCCCTTTCCCACATACAACACATCTGCAGCAGATGATTTTGAAAACATCTTGGTAAAAAGTAGAAAATCTCTCTAAATGATGGTATAACCATTGAAAAGAGTGAAGAACATTGAGGATAAAGGAGAAATTGCTCATTGTGACTATAACGTGACTCATTGTTACCTTCCACAATGATTTTAAAAATCTGCTACAGATGCTTCAACGGGCATCTTTTAATGGAAAAAGGAATACTTCTTAGCATTGATTTTATATTTTAGAGAGTGAACTACTTCAAGGTCACATTCAAGTGTCACAAGAATTAGAAGCTTCATCTTCACAGATACGCCAAGTTTCATCTGAACATGCGCACTCACAGGTTTGTATTAACCCTTTCCCAATATCATCAAATTACAGTAGACACACTTCATAACATGGAGACAAAGTTTGGAAATTGAATCTCTTAATAATAAATAAACCACAAAATTACTGTTTTAACCCTTTCCCAGTTGTAGACGCATCTGCAGCATACAACTTTTGAAGAAAGAGTGTCAAAAAGAGTAATTCCTTACAATGAGCAATATCTCTTTTTGCAACTATGATTTCAACTTTATTAAGTTAGTTTACCTTCATTGGTAGAGATTTTCTATAGTCTTGCCAAGATATTTTTAAAGTCATCTGTTGCTGATTTATTGTATGTGGGAAAGGGTTAGCATACCTAGATTGAATGATAATACATTTTGATTTATATTTTCAGTCTGAAAGGTCGGGCTGGCAGGACTGCCTTGACTCTGTGGAATTAAGTGATGATTCACTAGATATTGGATCACCAGAAGCACACAGTACGCAGAAAGACAAAGAGACTGTAACTCACTCAAGACCATACACCACCGACTCTGTATCGAAAGGTCAAGGAGGAAACCTATCTAGGTTGACAAATAAGACATCCAATGATATCAACAGTGCAAAGATTGTGATGATAAATATAGATGGCGATTCTTCTTTAGGTGCTAGTTGTTATAGCAGAGATGCGGAGCAATCTTCAAGTGTTACACTTGTAGAGAAGGACAATAGTTCTCCAATTGTTATAAGCTCTGATTCGACACAGAGTGATTTGTTGTTGAAAGCAATTCCTGTGAGAAGGTCAATTACTGTGTGTGAACAGGATGAACTATCTCGCTTAGGAGTACTGAGTACAGTCTGTAAGAGTATCACAGGCCTTACGTCAGACTCGGAATTTAGCCAGTCGGCATTGTATCATCAGAGTATTATCAATGGTCATCCTACATTAAACAAATTATCGGGTCAACATACTCAAACTCCGGTGAAAGTTATTCAAAAGCCAGCCAAAGGACGCGAAGACTTGTTTCAGGATAGCTTGACACCTGAAGAAAGTTCATGTCAACCTGCTGGCAAAGATATGAGCGAACAAGCAGGAGAGGAAACAAGTGATATCCAGACAAACCTGTCAAAGGATCAGTCACTTTGGGAGAGTAGTAATAACAGTGCTGATCTTGTATCCCCCTCTTCTTGTAAACGTATCATTACAATACCTAGAGTACCACAGCGTGCTAGTAAGGATGGTAAAAGACAGATTACCTTGAAAGAGTTTTTAACAAAGGCAGTGTGTGGTGTTAAAAAGCAGAAATTAAAAACTGGATCAAAACATCAGCAAACTAATATGCTACGATCCTCTCAAGATTCGGATGTATCAAACGAAAAGCAGGCAAGTCTTGACTCCGAGAGAAGTATCATGCTTCGATACTACAGTCCAGAGAACAAATCTCCCTCAAAGT
Source organism: Serripes groenlandicus (assembly GCA_031761405.1). NCBI lineage: Eukaryota > Metazoa > Mollusca > Bivalvia > Cardiida > Cardiidae > Serripes > Serripes groenlandicus. Next base: position 4,671,662 of record JASEVX010000010.1, on the reverse strand, counting down.
CTAAGGTATCAAGTGATAGTAAAAAATCCGAAGAGAATGGTATCGAAAACAATGGAGAAGAATACAGCTTTACCGATAAGGACATTTTTACAAAGAAAACGCCGCAAAGTGACAATAGAATGTCGGCCAATAAACATATTGAACCCCAAAGTAAGGAAGTAATTATTGATGATATTGTGAATAAGCAAAGTGATAGTAACATTGAATTACACAATAAAGAAACAAATGATGCAAATGATTCAAGAAATATAGATGCAAATAACGAATCTGAAATGCTAAATAAAGATACAAACACAGAGTCCCTAACTCTACACACTTCTTTTGAAAATACTTCAAACGAAAATTGCTTGGACTGTAACAAAGATGATGGCAATTGTGACAAGCAAGAATTTATGAATTCCTTAGAATTAAGCAGTGCATGTTTAAGAGAGAGCAATGAAGGCAGCAAAGAACAAGCAGAAATGTCAAAAGATTCTATAGTCATTCGAGGAAGACTCAAATATCATCTATTTGAAAAGGCGAGAAATGACATTTGGTACAAATTAAAATCTCCTAAGAAAGGTGAAAGACAGCTGTCACAATATGTGAAAAAAATGGTGCATTGTGGGAAAAGAAAGTCAATTTCTCCAAAGAAGAAATCATTGCCAATTGAAAATACTTCCCCAGGTTCTTGTAGTGTTAATGTCATGGAGACGGAGTCTGTTGACAGTATCCTTAAACCCTGTACTGTTGACTTGTATAAACTAGACGAATCAAAACTGAGGATGTTTAGTGTTGATAATAAATCGGCCACAAACAATAGTAGATTGCCAAAGCACCAGTCTGACTCTGATGACAAGCTGTCAAATGAGTCTATGACACATGATGCTCAAACTATAATAGATGCTGCACAGCCTTATTTGGTGGAGGAGAATGTGGAACATGGAAGAAAAGTTGATGGTAACTCATCAGAGAGTCCAACACTGATGTTTAATACGCAACCTTTTGAAACTTTCCAGGAAACACAAGAATTTGAACCCATGATGTCGCCTGAAACAGAACAAACAGTTTTAAACTTTATAATTGATGCAAGGAATGATAGTTTTTGTTCGGGACCTACTGATAATTCTGATGAAAATATTGATTACGAAAAGGCACATTTCAATAACAGACAAACCTATCGTCGTAATTCTATACAGAAAATGAAAGCAAAATTCAGGGAGAAAGCCGAGAAGATGGGGTTACAGTTAAATGCATTAAGTAAAGCAGATGCAAGAACTGAAAAAGTTGCAGATGTTGATAAAGAAGGTAATGTTAAAACCAACAAAAGTAAAACTGCTGTTGTTGATGAAGATAAGAAAAATTCTAAGAGAAATAATTCCATTAATGATGGGGAACAGGTTATAAGGACTCTCTCTGAAAACATTGATGCTGTTCATGTCGGTGTCAACAATGATACATACACCATTGAGGATGAATCCTGTAGTAGTGATAGTGATAAAACAAATAAGTCTGCCGAGAAAGTAAACATTGCAGGTCCAAATGTTTTCCATAGTAAACAAATGGACAAAACCGTTGATCATGACATTAGTGAAGACTTATCAAACATGCAAAGCAAGAAAGATGATCAAGAAGAAGAGTTGAATTCAGAAACATTCAGTAATGATGAACATGGCACCTTAAGTGATGGATCGAATGAAATCATATTCATAAGAAGTGAGAATAAATCAAATGAACTTCCAAGTACAAATAAAGTAATTGAACAAACCAAATTCAAGGATCGAGGTGTCGCTGGATATTCACATAAAAGAAAATGTGAGGCTCCCTTGAAGGAAGACTTACATAGTAAAAGGGTAAGGTTAGATACAGATAACAAGGAGTATAATCTGCTAGCTAGTGGTGCCGAGATAGAATATCTCCTGAACAAACTGCCACCTCGGGAATCTACACTGGAAATCGTAAATACATACACATCTTTAAGAAAGGAAGAAAGCGAGGAAACGGTTTTGATGTCCTTGTTTCCTGTCATGAAAGTATTGCACAGGAAATATCAAATTAAACCGCTTAGCAAACAGCATAGACAAAAGAAAGTGGATATGAGGGATTGCTTTAATTTACAGCTGAAAGGTTTTAAGAAAAAGCAGGTGGCCCCCGACACACCGAGATCGGGTTTGAAAAATAACAAAAAAAGTACTAGAGATGTGGTTGGTGGGAGTTGTGTAAACAATAAACGGCAAACAGGTGCAGCTGTATTCAATCAGACAAATACAACATTGCAAAAGAAAAATGGGACACTCGAAAAAGAGACTGAAATTCAAACTAACACAAACATGTTATTAGTGAATAAAGAATTGTCTAGTCATGTCAATGAAACAATATTGGACAAGAAAAATGAGACTTATCAAAATGAGATGGATAGTCAAACCACTTCAAACATCTTGCCTGTGAATAAGGAATCTGCAAGTAACCTGAAAGGGGCAGGTCTAAATGAAAAAATGCGTAATTTAAGGGATAGAGGCAAGTTGAAGACTCGGAATCAGTTAAAGTTTGTGGTTGATGAATCCACCGGCGCACGCCGATTTTATAGAGAAAATCATTCAAACAGTCAAATTTCAGAAACAACTAAAACTAGGAATATTAGGCCTCAGAAGAAATCCTCAGCAGAGATTAACTCAAACAATATGAAATCAAAATCAAATAAGGGTTCTGATAGTGTTAAAGGCAAAGCAAGTAGACAAAGGGACATCCCATCCCCTGGAAAGAGTGAGAGCACACATAATATTAGAAGATCTAAGCATACAAAGGAGAATGTATCAGTTGACTTGCGGAGTAAAACAAGCAAAAAGAGGACGGACAGAATGCTTGATAACAATGTGCAAGCACCAACGGTTCATAATTTGAAACAAAACCGATTTAATGAAGTAATTGATAAAGAATCCTTTCTTAACGATTGGCTTAGTAAATCAAACTTCACTCCGACAGAGTCACAATCTAGTGATGACAAGACTTAACGCTTACTCTTAACAGATACATTGTGATGCATCTGCAGGAAACAACTTTAAAAAATTTGTGGAAAAAAGAGAAATAAAGTAACTTTTCAAATTTTGTCTTTATAATAGAACTGCAGATTCATTATTTGTTTTATGTTGGAAAGTGTTAAGTAGAATTACCAATAACTCAAAAGAAACAACAGGCATTTGCGACCAGTGTAGTTCCAGATCAACCAATGCATCTGCATAGTCTTATATGGCTCTGCACTGTTTGCCGTTCAATCATAAGGTTTAAAAAAAAAAGCAGATTTTTTACAACACATGTAATACTTATGATGAGGTTGGTTTTCCCAGAAACGTAAGGTTTAAAGAAGCAGTAAGATCTTTTACCACACATGTTATTAATATGATAAGGTTGGTTTTCCAAGACCAACTTGCATATCTTTAGAGAATCTGCTTCAAAAACATGAGGAAACAACTGTTTCATTTTGATTCATTGTGGGACAGAAGAAAAATCCCTCATTCAGCAATTTCTCATTTTTCCTTCATTGCTTTCAAAAGTTATCTGCTGCCAAGGCGTCGTCCGCCATTTGAGTGATACAAAGAGGCATAATATCAATACAGACACTTGGTGATCATTTCTCTGTTATCCCTTTCCCACATAGAACAAATCTGCAGCAGACACCTTTGAAAACATCTTGGCTAACATATAGAAAACCTCTAAAATTAAGTGTAATTACTGAAAAGAGTTGAAAACACTTCTGGCTAAAGGCACTTGTCACAATGTTTTAAAAAGTCATCTGCTGTCAGAAGGGTTTTGTTTCTGAGAGGCACTGCGACAATCTTCATTCATCTTCCACCAATTGGCTTACAGGCTTTGTGGAAAAGCAGCCAGTTACTTGGAATATTTGTTGTGTGGAGAACTGGTATGAGAAAGCTAAGAAACACACGGGTAGGGAACTGGCTGCTGAGATATAACTGAATTTTTTTTAACAAATGCACTCTGAACTTTGTTTTTTAGCTCTAGTGGCCAAAGGCCAGAAGAGCTCATACCGTGGTGTGGTGTCCGTCGTATGTGCGTGCGTGTGTCCGTAAACAATTGCTTGTGAACGCGATACAGTCTTCAGTTTTGATTGTATCTCAATTAAACTTATACAGTAGTTAGATATCCATGAGAGCTCAGTTCCTTTCGCAAACTAGCCAGATCGCCCATGCAAGACTGGATTATGGCGCCTTGAAATTGTCAAAATTGCTATAATAGAGCTTGTGAACACAATAGAGGCTCCATTTACTATCTGATCTTCACCAAACTTACACAGTAGGTAGGTATCCATGAGAGCTTGGTTCCTTTTACAAACCAAATCCGGCCATGCAAGACTGGATTATGAGCCTTGAAATTGTCAGAACTGCTATAATAGAGCTTGTGAATGTGATAGTCTTCAGTTTTGATTGTATCTCAATCAAACTTATACAGTAGTTAGATATCCATGAGAGCTCGGTTCCTTTCGCAAACCAGCCAGATCCGATCTTCACCAAACTTAGATAGTAGTTAAATATTGATGAGAGCTCGGTTCCTATCGAAAACCAGCCAGATCCGCCCATGCAAGACTGGATTATGGCCCTTGAAATTGTCAAAATTGCTATAATACAGCTTGTGAACACAATAGAGGCTCCATTTACTATCTTATCTTCACCAAACTTAGGTAGTACTTAAATATTGATGAGAGCTCAGTTCTTTTTCGAAAACCAGCCAGATGTGCCCTTGCATGTCTGGATTATGGCCCTTGAAATTGTAAAAATTTCTATAATACAGCTTGTGAACACAATAGAGGCTCCATTTACTATCTGATCTTCACCAAACTTAGATAGTAGTTAAATATTGATGAGAGTTTGGTTCTTTTCGAAAACCAGCCAGATCCGCCCATGCAAGACTAGATTGTGGCCCTTGAAATTGTCAAAATTGCTGTAATACAGCTTGTGAACACAATAGAATCTCCGCTTACTATCCGATCTTCACCATACATACATGCTCTGGATTGAAAATGACCAAAGAACCATACCAGTAGAGCATAGGCCCTCATGGGCCTCTTGTGTTTTTTATCCTTTGTTATTATGTCCCCATCGAAGAAGAGGGGGTATATTGCTTTGCACATGTCGTTGGTCAGTAGGTCAGTCAGTCAGTAGACCAAAGCTTGTCCGAGTGATAACTCAACAATGCCTGGACCTATGGTCCTCAAACTTGATCTGTAGGTTGAGCCTGACCAGTAGATGACCCCTATTGATTTTGAGGTCATCGGGTCGAATCAAGGTCATAGTGACCTTGAATGCAAAAAGCTTGTCCGAGTGATAACTTGACATTGCCTGCACCCATGACCCTCAAACTTGACATGGAGGCTGGGGGTGACCAGTAGATAACCCCTATTGATTTTGAGATCATCGGGTCAAAAATTGTCCAAATATTGGATGTACAGTTTGTCTGAAACTGCATTGTTGTCAGAGTAAAGAAGGCATTATGTTTAACCCTTTCCCGCATAAACACGCGTTTGACCCCTCTGCAGCAGATGACTTTTTGAAAATGAGCAATTTCTCCTTTTGCCACAATGTTTTCCACTTTTAGTCATATATATGTTCAATGTTGTCTGCTGCTTGTTTACCCAGGGATCATGAATAATTAAATTTAAATGCGCGCTAAATGAACTTAGCTGTCGATGCGCCGTAAAACAATATACATTCATTCATTCGTTGTCTGCTGCAGATTTGTCGTGTGAGGAAAAGGGTTAACCCTTTTCCACTTGCATGTGCATTTTAATGCATTTTTAGCTCGACTATTTGAAGAATATGAGAGCTATACTACTCACCCTGGCGTCGGCGTCCACGTCACACTTTGGTTAAGGTTTTGCATGCAAGTACTTAAATACTACATGTATTGCATTGAAACTTTCTACAACCCTACTAAACTATCACACCTAAGTAGATTATCAAGTTAGATAACTCTTTCCTGCATTTTATGCAAGTTATGGCCCTTTTTTACTTAGAAATTCTGGTTAAAGTTTTGCGTGCAACTAAATTAACAGTCCATATCTCAGTATTTACTTGATTCATTGCATTGAAACTTTATACAACCCTACCCAAGCATCACACCTATGTAGATTATCAAGTTAGATAACTCTATCCTGCATTTTATGCAAGTTATGGCCCTTTTTTTACTTAGAAATTCTGGTTAAAGTTTTGCGTGCAACTTAATTAAGAGTCCTTATCTCTGTATTTACCTGATGCAGTGCATTGAAACTTTCTACAACCATACCCAACTATCACACCTGTGTAGATTATCAAGTTAGATAACTCTATCCTGCATTTTATGCAAATTATGGCCCTTTTTTTACTTAGAAATTCTGGTTAAAGTTTTGCGTGCAACTAAATTAAGAGTCCATATATCAGTATTTACTTGATGCATTGCATTGAAACTTTATACAACCCTTCCCAACCATCACACCTATGTAAACAATTAAGTATGATAACTCTATCCAGTATATTTTGCAATTTATGGCCCTTTTTTTAACTAGAAATTTGGTTAAAGTTTTGCATGCAGCTACATTAAGAGTCGATATCCTAGCATTTACTTCATGCATTGCTTTGAAACTTTATGCAACCCTATCCAACTATCACACCTATGTTTATTTTCAAGTTAAATAACTCTATCCTGCATTTTATTCAAGTTATGGCCCTTTTTGGACTTCCCAATCATCACACCTATGTAAACAATCAAGTTTGATAACTCTATCCAGCATTTTATGGTTAATGTTTTGCATGCAACTACATTAGAGTCCATATCTAAGTAACTTAAATAAGCGGTGGAATAGTCGAGCACGCTGTCCTCCGACAGCTCTTGTTTTTTTTTAGACCTTCATAACTCGAGCCTGCCTATTTTTGTCCTGTAAGCTAGTCAAAGTGAATTGTCTGTCATGCTTGTTTTAACTTTTTGCTTCAAATGGATTCTCCCCCGTAATCACGGGCCCAATTTGAATGAAACTTCACAGGTAGCAAGCATCCTCTTTATGTCCTCTCCTAAATTCCTATATTTTTTTTGGATCCATCCAAAAAACTGGCAAAACTGGTTTTCATGGCAATCATATGAAAATTCTTCACCTCTAATACTGATTGGCCAATTTTCAAATAATTTTGTAGAAATGGTCCTTCTTTAAGATTCCTTCAAGCCATATTGATTGGTTTAAAATATGACAGCCAGTGGGAGGGGCTGTTAGCCTTGAATTGGCTTTAGTGAAAACTCTTCTAAAAAAGTATCTGGCCAGTTTTCAAATAATTTTGTAGACATTTTCCTTTGGTGATTGCCACCAGAGGGTGGTGTCTGTTTATACATTCAAAGAAATATAAAAAAGGTAACACTGTTTTCCTTTATTTTTAACAATTTATGACTGTTTTGTTGTATAAAAATATATATCAATTTGTTTGAGAATAATACCAAATAGTATGTAATACTTACAAATTTGTTTCTAATAAAACGGTATTTTGAAACCTTATTCAGACTCAATTTATTTACAAAAAACATTGTGACATCATTTGTCTTCCATCAATTGACTAAAAGTCTATTTAGGAAAGACGATAGTTGTCAGGAAAGGATGTTGTGTGGAGAACTGGTGCAAGAAATCCATGATATGATATGACGAAAAAACCTGAAAATGTAGTTAACCCTTTCCCACATACAACACATTGGCAGCAGACGTCTTTGACAACATCTCGGCAAATTCACGTATAGGTAAAATCTCCATAAATGAAAGTAAGTGTCGAAACCATTTTGGTAAAAGGGGACAATTTCACATTTTGTCACAATGTTTTCAAAAGACGTCTGCTGCAGACTACCGTGTGTGTTCAGCACTCTTTGCAAATAAGCAGTCTTTTGCTGTTCAACTGTTCCCACATACAACAAATCTGCAGCAGACGACTATCTAGACAAAAACACAGAAAATATCTATAAATGAAGGTATTATTAAAGTTGATAAAACATTGTTGCAAAAGTTGAAATTGCTAGTTTTGAGCAATTTCTCCTTTCGTCACAATGTTTTCAAATGTCGTCTGCAGCAGAGGCCTCAGAAAGCGTCTGTATGTGGGAAAGGGTTAAGATGCCATTTGATGTATCTGCAGCAGAGGACTTGAAAACATTGGGTCAAATGAAAAACTGCTCATGATGAGTAATTTCTTCTTTTGGCAACTGTTTTCAAGCCTTTTCAATAACTATGAATCAAAATGCGTCTGCACGTGGAAAAAGGCGACACCCTGTTTTCAAGTGTAAGTCTTATTTCCGCCTTTTTTTCCAGATTCCTCCCTTCTCATTTTTTCCTCCAACTGGAAGCTATTATTTCCACTATTTTGACCACTTCCCATAACCGGGCCGTATTCCGCGGGAATTTATCACGTCCAATAATACTCCATGTTTGAATTCATTCCACTCCCTTTTAAGTTCTTGTTGCATATATTCTTCTTGTATATCTTCCTGTATGGTAGAAAGAAGTACTCGGATTAACACTTTCCCACACACCACAAATCTTTAGCAGATGAAATGTGATGAAATCTCTTTAACCTTTTCCCACATACAACAAATCAGCAGCAGACGATTGAAAACCATTTCCTAAAAAAAGTCGAAACTTTCTAATGGTGAAAACATAGTGGCAAACGAACAAATTGCTCATCATGAGCAATTTTCCCTTTTGTAACAATGTTTACAAAATTTGCCTGCTGAAAAGCAGCAGACGGCTTTTGATTGAAATTACTAGAACAATTTCTCCTTTTCCAGTTTTAAATTTATGCTTATAAGTTTTTAATTCAAAACAAATGACTATAGAATTATATAAAGAGGATATTTCATGAGTTTTTATTTATTATCACTTTTATTGAACGAGTTTACGAAGATGATATACCGCGAGCGTCATATTCAGCTTAGTTAACTAGTTTATTAAAAGTGATAATAAATAAACACGAATGAGATATTATTTTTATCACAAAGTTATTTATTAGGCGTTTTTTGAAATAATGTTCTTAATGTTTACCATATTTCAATATGAAATTTGCCAGTTTTTGCGTCAAAGTGACTAACGTTATGATGTAAAACCCCTGATGTGACGTCAATTTCTTAGTTTGGTTTCCGCGTTGTAACAAAGACCTGAGCATAAGACTTGAAACCAAACTAGTTGTGTCATATGATTCTTGTGATATTTAATCAAAGCTTTTTCACTGAAAGGGCATCAAATATCATTTGTAACATAAAAGGTTGCTGCATTTTTAGGCATCTGCAGCAGACAACTTTTGAAAACATTGTTGCAAAAAGTAATTTCTATTTCCACAAATTTTTTAACTCAATCGATGATTACACTTTCATTTAAAGAGATTTTCCATATCTTTTCTGAGATGGTTTCGAAGTAATATGCTGATTTTCATACCGAACAAAGACAAACAATTAGATTGTTTAGAGTTAAACATAGTTTTTCAACTGTATTTCCGTTAAATCATGATGGCCAGTTCACCTAGTGTGTGATTCCTGGCTTGATCACACCAGTACTCGAGTCAATATTCATCCCAGACAATTGACTATTTAGCCTATTCATGGAAGACAAGTGACTCTATTCACAATTCTTTTGTCAATCATTGGATAGAAAGAATGGCTGGGACAGTGTTTGAACACACGACCCCCAGATCGAATCATTGGGACTCAACAAATATAATGGTAGAATCATACCTTTGTAAGGTTTCCAAAGGTTCTGTTATTTGACTGTTTGAAAAGTTTGATTGTAACTTCATCAAGGTCTGAAATAAAATGAGTATAACAGTTAACCCTTTCCCACATATAAACGTTTTCTGACGCCTGTGCAGCAGACTATTTTTGAAAACATTGTGACAAAAAGGAAAATTGTTCAAATGAGCAATTTCTCCTTTTGCCACAATGTTTTCAATTTCTTACAGTAATCATGCCTTCATTTATAGAGAATGTCCGTGTTTTTGCCAAGATCTTTTCAAAGTCGTCTGCTGCAAATTCATTGTATGTGGGGAAGGGTAAAATTATGGATACAAGTTGACCTATCTGAACAGTGTAGGTTCAGATCAGCCTGTACATCTACTCTAGCTATCATAATCTACATAAGTTCACAAAGTCTTCTAACAATATGTGTAGAGTGTTAATCTTGATCAGACTGCAATGAATAGGCTGATATTTACTGTTCACCAAAGCACAACTTTTACCTTAATGCTTTCCCACATGCAACAAATCTGCAGCAGACGACTTTGAAAACATCCAGACCAAAATATTAAATATCTCTATAAATAAATGTATAATTATGGAATAGGGTTGAAAACATTGTGGCAAATGGAGAAATTGCTCATTTTGAGCAATTTCATCTTTTGCCACAATGTTTTCAAAAGTCGTCTGCTGCAGAGGGGAAAATGAGCTCAAATAAGATAAAATATTAAAATATGTCGCATGGTAACATATGACTGTTATAAGAAAAGGATGATTGATAATTTTCCAAATAAAGGCAACTTTTAATACTACTGCTGGAGACAAACATTGTGGGAATATGACTATATGCCCAAAATGAACAATTTCTCCTTTTCCCTCAATGATTTCAATGATTATGCCTCTGCATAAAATTTATTTCCCAGATATTTTCCAAGCAGAAGACTATCAGGTAATGGATTCTTATTTGATATTTGATATATCATGTGACATGCAGACGCATTTTGACCGATTTGCAGCAGACAACTTTTGAAAACAAGAATGGAGTGCTCCCCGGAGCACGTGTGTCACCTGCCGGCGCCTAGTCAGAAAATTTTAATTTTTGACAGATAAGGGGCAATAACTCTGATATAAAAATATTTGGATTATCCCCCTTTTGTGAACCCATCACACACATTGATATAAACATTTATCAGAAGTTTCAATGTAATCCTTTTGAGTAGAAAAAAAGTTATTTGAAAAAGTGTGACGACAGACAGCGGACAGACAGACAGACAGACGCCGGACAAAAAAAAAAGTAATCCCTAAGTGCTTACCATGCTACGCAGGTGACACAAAAAGTGTTGCAAAAGGAAAAAAAGCACATAATGCCAGAAAGCCTTCAACTCTATTCAATAATCTCTTTCATTTAGAGAGATTTTCCTTAATTTTTGCCTTGATATTTCTACAGTTGTCTGCTGCAGAATTGATGTAAGTTGGAAAGGGGGGTACAAAATAAGTACAAAGACACACATGGAATAATAATTTGAATTTCTTCTGATAAAAAATCATTTTCAATCACTTTTGTGATATTCTGGTATTAGTTTTGACCTTTAACTTTTTTATCAGGTGATTTTGAACCTTTTGCAAGAATCAACCAAATAAAAAAAATTGTGATCATATTTTTTTATCAAATTAACATACCTTTTATTTTGTCAGGGCGTATAACTCCAAGTGTCATATCTGTGGCTGTGACAACAGAACATGTGATCTGCTCATTTAGAAGAACACTTAATTCTGCAAAGGATTCAGATGCTGCAAGCCTACCCATTACTACCTGTTTGGTTCTTTTTTCCTGTTAAAGGATGGAAAATAGAACAAAAAATTAAAGAAATTTTTAGCAAAAATAATTAATTACATGCATCTGCAGCAGACAACTTTTGAAAATAAATAAAAACTGTTAATTATAAGCAGCTTCTCCATTGATCGCAATGTTTTAAACTCTATTCAAGAATGTTACTTTCTTCATCAAGATGTTTGCAAAATGTATTCTGCTTTAGAAATGTCACAACTATACAGCAGATGAATTTGATGTTATCAAGGCAAAAATGCAGGAAATCACTATAAATGAATATATAATTAGATTGAGTTGAAAAATTGTGGCAAAAGGAGAAATTACCTAACATGAGCAATTTCTCCTTTTGTCAGAATGTTTGCAAAAGTCATGTGCTGCAGATGCCTCAAAATGTATCTACGAGTGGGAAGCAATTTCTGCTTTTGCAACAATTTATTTTATCTATTCGATAGATTAACTGGGACCCAGATTAACTATATGTTTTTGAAGTGAATGGTCTGCTGCAGATTTGTTGTATGTGAGAAAGGGTTAAATGATTGATACAAGAGTACCATAATGGTCCTATACCGCTAACCTGATTCAATAGAATTTTGAGAAGTAGTTTTCCATGTTCTTACTCAATACATATAAGGGAAACAAGCCCCACTCCCTGGTGAGCAACTTTTTGAATGGATCAAAATAATTTGAACAATCTTTGAAGCGGGACACACAAGAAACATATGTTCCAAATATAAGCAAAACGAGCCGAGCCCCCTGGCAGCCATGTTTTTCAATCGATCCAATTCGTAGAGGGTCACCCAAGGAACATTTTTGCTAAATTATTTTCAAATAGGGCCAGTACTCGTGGACAAGAAGATCTTTAAAGATTTGCATTGTCCCCTCTTTTCGATGCCATAGGAACTAAAGTTCTGCATAGAATTATATTCTTTGAACAATTTTGAAAGAGGACCACGCAAACAGTGAATTTTCATGCAGAATGGAGATATTGTTTAAAAAACTGTGACAGACGGACACCGGATGTAAACTGATCCCAATAGCTCACCCTGTACTCAGTGACTGGGAACAATACAAGAAAAGCATCTATAACTTGACTAGCTACAACTGAAAACCTTACAATATCAAACTATGTCAAAGCAAATAAACAACAACACGGTCAAGAGCTCGTTGTTGGAGGAATATTTCGTGTCCTTAATTTCATATTTAACCTCCAAAATATTGTAGGTACTAAGTTAAGTTTCTTTTAAAGTAAAACAGCAAGGAATTTATTGATTAATTAACCCTGTCCCACTTTCAGACGTATTTTGATGCATATGCAGCTGACGACTTTTGAAATCACATTGTGGCAAAAGGAGAAATTACTCATAAAATGAGCATGCTTTACTGTTGTCACAATGTTTTCACCTGTATTCAATAATCATATTTTCTTTGACAGAGAATTTCATTTTTTACCTTAATGTTTTCAAAGTCCTCAGCTGCAAGTTTGTCGTATATGAGAAAGAGTTAACCCTTTCCCAAATACAACAAATATGTGACGGACGACTTTGAAAACATTTTGCCAAAAAATGTGAAAAACTTCCGTTAGTGAAAGTAGTTTTTTAAATTCAGCTGAAAATATTGTGGCAATTTCACCTTTTAAAACAATGTTTTTTAAAAGCTGTCTGCTGCAGAGGCGTCGAAATGCATCTATATGTGGTAAAATAGTTAACACGAAAATAGACAAAAACCTGATTACTTTTCCTAATATTTTCCCAAATTACAACGAAACCATACATGAACTTTACAAACAAGAACTTTCAAAATATCACCCTCTCCCTCATAATAGACACCTCTGCAACAGACAGCTTTTGAAACCATTGTGGCAAAAGAAGAAAATGCTAAAAACAAGTAGTTTCTCCTTTTGTCATAATGTTTTCAACTGATTTCAGTTTTTATACTTTCATTTATAGAGATCTTCCCTATTTTCGCCTGAAAGTTTCGAAAGTCGTCTGCTGCAGATTTGTTGTATGTGGGAAAGGGTTAAAGACTAAGAACCCACCATATGACCTCCTGGAAGTCTGCTCGCAATGAAAATCTGTTTAAGAATGACTGCTTCACCAGTTTGAATTATTGCTACATAGGGAGCTTTATATTCCTCACTAGCTAGAACTAAAATAGAAAGCCAATTCCACCCTAGACGAATGCTAGATCCAGGCCTAAACCATACAACATTGGACCCTTTCACATGCAGATGCATTTTGACCATCTGCAGCAAACATCTTTTGAAAAAGACAATTCCTCCTTTTGTTACAATGTTTTCAACTCCATTCAATAAATATACTTTCATTAATAAATATTTTCCTTTTTTTTGTTTTAAGAAGGCTTTGCAGTGAACGTAGGGTATACCTTAAAAGATCTAGCCTTTGACTATGGTGGGCAACGAAATCTTACAGGCAAAACAAAACCTCAAGTACAAAACCACCAGTGCAGTGCAAAGTAAACCTCAAATTGAGACAAAGTTTTTTCACCGAATTCACACAGATACAAAGTAAAACAAACAACATGAAAAGCAACACCTACAGAAAGTGCTTAGTTGACCTTAAAGGAAGACCTGATCCCTAATTAATCCTTTCCCACATTTTGATGCATCTGCAGTAGACGTCATTTGCAAACATAAGCAAATTTAACTTATTTAATCACAATATTTTCAACTCTTCCAAAATTGTACATTTAATCAATATGAGATATTTCATATTTTTGTGCTTTGATATGTTTACAACGTCGTCTGCTTCAAATTTGATGTATGCGGGGAAACTAACCTTACATTAATTTTTACATGTTCAGAAAAAGACTTGCCTGCTAAGGATCCAAATGGATACTAACTTACACCCGAGCTCAGACACAGAAAATTGAGTATGCTTAACTTTTTCTCCCAAACTTCCAAATGTCACAAAGCATATATATCACTGAAAAAAATCCTACTAGGTCAACAGAAAAACACCCACCTTTTTACCGTTGGATAGTGTGTGCATCACCTCCACCTGTCTTAGTATGTGACATTCCCCACTCTTGATAAAGCAAATATAGGGTGCTAAATAACCCTCACTTACTATCACTGAAATAACACACACAGGTGCAGTCATATAAAAAGGTGCAAATACATATATACAAAATACGACAAAGAAGAAATACTATAGATAGGTGTGCACGAGGTACCATTTCTGATTGATGTAGCTGATAAAAAAGGTTGCGACCGCGACCGCTGTCATGTATATCGGCACTCATTCCCACATTCAACATATAATTCGAGGGCTTGGCGTGAAACGGTTGTAACTTAAATTGGTATTTTTTTACCAAGGTTAATCACCTCGCCATTAAGTCTTTATAAGCATTAAATCATTTTACTTGGTAAACAATGGAAATTTAGGTGCCATTGCTCGTTCTGAGCAATGGCACCTAAATTTGCATTGTTTACAAAGGGGTCAAAATTGCCCCTAAACCAGGGTTTTTAAAATAGGATTTTAGTTACAACCGTTTCACGCCAAGCCCTCGATATACAGCAGACGACTTTGAACACATTTTGGCAAAAAATAAGGAAAACCTCTAAAACTGAAAGATCACTTATTGAATCAAGTTGAAAACACTGGCAAAAGGAGAAATTACAAATTCTTCTTTTTCCATAATGTTTTCAAAAGTCGTCTGCTGCAGAGACATAAGAAAGCGTTTTGATATGGGAACGAGGTTTCTTGATGTAAAAATGAGTGGTGGGTGATCCAGGAAAACCAGCCTTACGGTAACACTTTCCCACATACAGACTCTTTCTGATGCCTCTGCAGCAGACGACTTTTGAAAAAACCATTATGACAAAAGGAGAAATTGCACAAAACAAGCAATTTCTCCTTTGGCCATAATGTTTTTAATGCTATTCAATATTAATAATTGAAAAAAAAAAAAGTTTTGCCTAGATATTTTAAAGTTGTCTGCTGCAGATTTATGTTATACTAACACTAACATGTGAAAAAGACCTGTGCGCACATTCATCTTAAGGATCCCAAATGCACAGGTGCCCCTTTCCCTAATACCAACTTTGAAACCATTTGGGAACTCCCTTGGAATGAAAGTACAATAATTGAATAGAGTTGAAAATATGGTGACAAAAGGAGAAATTGCTTGTTTTGAGTAATTTCTTCTTATGTCGCCATGTTTTCAAGAAGCTGTCTGCTGCAGAGGCTCCAGAAAGTGTCTATATAACGGAAAAGGTTAAAATCTTCCATGACTAATTGGCATACAGTGTAGAGCCAGATCAGATTGCATAAATGGATCTAGACTGGATGCAAATGCCTTATGGATGGTTTTTCACAGAATGCCGCTCAAATACAAAGCACAATATATTCTGCAGCCAACAAAATAAAATCCAAATTGTCAGTTTACATTTTATGAAAGTGCAGAAGCAGTTTGGATGTGCAGTGCCCATATCCTGAACCTTAACCCTTTCCCATATACAACAAGTCTTCAGCAGACCGCCTTGAAACATCCAGGCAAAATATTCCTCCTTATGTCAAAATATGTTTTCTAAGGTCGTCTGTTGCAGAGGCGTAAAAATGCATCTTCATGTGGGAAACAGTTACAAGTAAGTGACATAAAAACTGTAAAATAATACACAGACTTATTAACCCTTTACCTCAAATAGACGCTTTCTGACGCCTCTGCAGCAGACAGCTTTTTGAAAACATAGTGACAAAAGAAGAAATTGCTCAAAACGAGCAATTTCTCCTTTTGCCACAATGTTTTTCCACTTTTAGTCATAGGTTATCCATTTAATTATAGAGACTTTCTTTTTTTTGACAAAATATGTTCAAGGTCGTCTGCTGCGGAAATGTCGTATGAGGGAAAGGGTTAAATGATGTGATGACTTTAGACTTCCAAATTAACCTCTTACCACATGCAGACGCATTTTGACGAACCAAGTTTAAAGTAATGCACTAAATAGCATGTGTATAACAAATATGCTGATTCTTATTGACCTGTGCATGAAAACCATTTCCTGTGCACACAAAAACATTTACACTGTCCCACAAACAGGTGTAATCTGTAGCAGACGACTTGAAAATATCCTGGCAAAAACAGGAATTGCTCATAATGAGCAATTTCTCCTTTTGCCACAATGTTTTCAAGTCAATAGTCAAACTTTAATATGTAGACATTTTCAATATGTTTACCTGGATATTTTATATGTCATTGGATGCAGATTTATTTTTATGTGGGAAAGGGGTTCACTAAAGTCAAAGCTTGACAGACAACAGATTTGTTTTTGTTGGTATGGTGCTTTATGATGCTTTCAACAATGTTTCAGTTATATCATGACATTTCCTGGGTTACTACCAGTACTACTAGTCCATTTATCCTGACACCAGCCAGTCAGTCGTAATGTAACCCTGAGCTCCAAGGAGGGCAGCTGTATGCAGGAAAGTGGGATAATCAAAGACAGACAACAGAGAAGTCATGCCTAAGTGTCTTTTTGCCTTACAAGTAGGCATCACAACAACTTGTATAATTATACATAGACATCAACCTCATTACTAATGTGATTAATTTAGAGTATTCAACATCAAACCACCAATGGGCTAAGTCTATGTGGAAAAGCAGCCAGTTGCTTGGGAAGATTGTTGTGTGGAGTACTGGTGTTAGAAAACCAGGAAATGCATGAGTAGGTGAACTTGCCGCCGTGATATGACTGAGAAATTGGAAAAACGGCGTTAAACCCCAATCAATCAATCAATCAACATCAAACCCTTCTCATATAGAGATGCATTTTGTCAATTTGGAAAACATTGTGGCAAAAGGAGAAATTGCTCATAATTCATCATAAGCATTTTCTCCCTTTGCCACATTGTTTTCAAGTCTATTTCATAGTCAAACTGTTATAAATAGACATTTTCAATATGTTTGCCTATATGTTTTCAAAGTTTGTTGTATATTGAAAAAGGATAACACATTTGAAGAAAAATGAGGACAACCATCTAGATAAATGAACATATTCTGCCTATCAAACAATATTCTTGAGTGATAGAAGTAACCTTTCCCCCATAAAGCTTTTGATACATCAGAAAAAGACAATTATTGCATAATTGATGTTATTACTCTGTCAAGCATGTATCAGGGAAACAAAAATAGAAGTATTTGCATAACAAGAGGACTATGATGATGGTCCTTAATCGCTCTCCTGATTTCAATGTTCTTACGATATGCATATGAATTCTTTGAACACCTTTGAAACAGGACTATCTAAGGAACATTCCTGTGAAATTATTTTGAAATCGGTCCATTTGTTTAGGAGGAGAAGTCGTTTGTAGGAAAATGTGAACAGATCGGCATGCAGACAGACAGACAGACAGATGACGATGGATGACGGAGGGTGAGGGATCACAATAGCTTTGTGCTCAGATGAGCTAGAAAACAAAAGGTGTTTGTAAACATTATGCCGCCCCTCTTTGTGTTCAAGGTCACTGTGACCTTAACCTTTGATTGATGAACTTAAAATCCATATGGGTTATCTTCTGGTCATGCTCAACCTCCCTACCAAGTTTGAATACTGTAGGTCCAATCATTATCCAGTTATCATTTGGATCAGTTTTGGTCTACCGATGGTTGAACCAACCAACATATGCAAAGCAACATACCCCCTCTTCTTTGAAGAGGGTAACAATAAATGATTACAACTTTGAAGAGCGTAACAATAAATAATTACAACTACTATGTAAAATATACCTGTATTTGGTGGGTAGCTGATCCATTCTATAAGTTCTGCTACTTGCAGTAATGGTTGCCGTGGCCATAGTTTATACTGACCACATGATAAAAGTAAATTCACTTTTTCTGTGTGTTCTCTTTGCTTGATTTGCTGAAAATAAGTAATAAACGTGAACCTAACTATTTATCCGTTTTCCAGACGCTATCTGACTCCTCAGCAGCAGACAACGACATTTAAAATCATTGTGGCAAAAGGATAAATTGTCCATAATTTTCATATTTGCTACAATGTTTTCAAAACCACTTTTAAAATATTTTTAAAGAGATTTTCCATATGTTTGCAGGGATGTTTTCAAGTTATCTGCTACAGATTTGTTTATATTTGAAAAAGGGTTCAACCTGTGGCTGTTGGTATCCTCTCCATCTAACTAGGTTATATACTTTGGGCTGCCCCGGTATTCCTAAAACTGGCTATAGACTCATCCAAATGCTGCCTTGAAAGGGTTAACTGACTTAACTCTATCTATGATACAGATGGCTCTTGATGTCTTTACCTCGATATCAGAGGACTTTTGGAAATATTGTGGTAAAGGAGACATCACTCAAAACTAACCATTTTCAGCCCATTGCTTATAAATTTTCAGTAATGTCTTTCTTCCTCTTGTTTTGTTTTAACCCTTTCCCTCATGTCAGTGCTTTCTGACGCCACAGAAGCAGACAGCTTTTTGAAAACATAGTGTCAAAAGAAGAAATGGCTCAAAACGAGCAATTTCTTTTTTTGCCACAATGTTTTCCACTTCTAGTCATAGGTTATCCATTCAATTAACCCTTTCCCTCATACGACAATTCTTCAGCAGAAGACTATGAACATATTTAGCAAAACAATGGAAAATCTCCATAATTGAATGGATAACCTATGACTAAAATTGGAAAATATTGTGGCAAAAGGAGAAATTGCACGTTTTGAGCAATTTCTTCTTTTGTCACTAGGTTTTCAAAAAGCCGTCTGCTGCAGAGGCGTCAGAAAGCGTCTATATGAGGGAAAGGGTTAAAGAGGTTTCCTACTTTGTGACAAATTATGTTCAAAGTCGTCTGCTGCAGAATTGTCGTATGAGGGAAAGGGTTAAAGCAGTAAACACTTAAAATGGCAAATCAGAGGAAGGATTGAGGTTTTATACATAATATAAAGATGTTTATGCATGATGTGAAAGTTTAACCTATACCAACTTTAACTAACATATTCTCAAAGCTGAAGAAATAGAGGTACATGTATGTGGGAAAGGTTTAACAACTTACATCAATAACTCTGGCATAATCTGAGGCAGGTATCTTTAAAAATTCACAATTGCTGTCCGATGTTATAACACTGTACACTCTGTAATGGATACAACAACAAATTTGAGTTTAAATCAATTACAAATCAATACAATAAGGGATTGAAATCAATTCCAATTCAATATAATAAGGGATTGAAATCAATTACAAATCAATACAATAAGGGATAGAAATCAATTACAAATCAATACAATAAGGGATTGAAATCAATTACAAATGGATATATTTGGGGAATTCTATTAATTCCAAATTGATCTAATAAGAAGGGCTATTATATCAATTACAAATAAATTAAGCAAGTTAAATTATGTACGATGGAGTGGAATAGGAAATCAATTACAAAGGAATATATAAAGTAAGAATTTGATATCAATTTAAAAAGGATATAACAAATTAGTTAATTTGATATCAATTTCAAAATGATATACCAAATAAGAATTAGATATCAATGACAAAAGAAAATACTGTACCAAATATTAATATGATATTAATAATCCAAAATGGATTATATTTTGTAGCATGTAACAATTCACAGAACACTTTCTTTACAGTAATGAAATAATTAATATCAGAACTGTTTTCTTGAATGCACGTCTCTTACTTTGTGCACTTTCTTTTGGATTTATGCATGTTCAGGAATTCCAAATGTGATTTTGTATTACCCTTTCCCACAATCAACATATCCCATGTACACGACTTTGAAAAAATCAAGGCTTAATTAAATATGGAAATTCTCTTTAAATGAAAGAACAGTTATTGAATAGAATTAGAAACATTATGGCAAAACGAGAAAACATTGTGTCATGATTTCTTCTCTTGTCACACTGTTTTCAATTCTTTTCATTTGTAGAGTTTAACCTTTTCCACTTTCAATTGCTCCTTTTGCCATGATGTTTTCAAATGTCGTCTGCTACATACCGTTATGCATTAATGTTTGGGTATGCACAGAACTCTGACTACAAGCACATATCAATGAGTAGCCATGCACTTACTTTGAACTTGGTTCTCTGTCTTGAATTTTTCTTAAGGTACCAAAACATTGCCCTGGTAATAGCTAAAACAATCATAGATAGAAAATACAATCTCCAAAGCAATTATCCTTATTTCCTCTAAAAGTTATAAAACAACAGACATTATCAAAAAATGTTATCCCTTTCCCACATATATACGCTTTCTGATGCCTCTACAGCAGACATTTTTTGAAAACACTGTGACAAAAAAAAGAACTTGTTTAAAATTCATTTAAAGCCATCTTTAGAATCAACTGAATTTAATTATTCTATGCAAGTACAGTCAAACTTGTATTAAGAGACCACCCAAGGGAAATGCTATAAGTGGTCTCTTAAGACAGGTGGTCTCTTATTGAGGTACAAATGTATTTTTATTTTTTTGGGTCTTATGTATACTACATTATACATGTATTGGTATTAAAGAATAAATAACAATAAACATTTTGTTGTTCTTCTAATTTTATATTTTATTTCAATATTAATAATATTTATTTGCAAAAGTGTAAGTTGATAAATAAAACATATATACATTTAATCACAAACTTGATTGTTATTTATTATTTGATGTTTTTGTTTAACTATAACATGAAAAGGATATGTACATGTATGTTCAGTAGAAGAATAGAGCACTACTTCTTACTAAAACAGTCACTGATCGTATTCTGTTTCAAAGACTGTCCGTCTAAAAACAAATTATTTAAGGAGTCATTTAAAGACATTGTCACGTTTAAAATGTTTGAGTGTCCACAGACGCTAATTAAATCTAATAAAAGAGCCGATTAAATAAACGTGCCATCACCATTAGAAAGCAAAAAACAAACACAGATCCAATTAAAGAGATCAAAAAGTCGGACCAAAATCCCAGACAATCCACAAACTATCCACGGTATTAAGTACAAACTGATAAACCTGCAATTATCAGCTTTTACCACTGTGATACATCTGCAGTATTTGAGAGTCATAACAAAGACAATAACTGTAGCTAAAGTGTATTAAATACAAACTGCTAACACTGCAATTATCGGTTTTTAGCCACTCTAATACACGTCTGCAGAATTTGACCTCGGGTAATCCTTTAGCTTGATGATAATTTAAACCTGTGTGGTTTACACGCGACAGTTGTGTAAGATTTATTTGACTGTTAGATTTAAGGTCGCTGAACCGTGGATTTTTATTAAAAAGGGAATGGTTTTAGTGTCCGTTGGTCGCAGACAGCAGGATCTCGCTTATTGCAGGTTAATTTATGACTAAACAAGAAAATGTGTCCATGGAACACGGATGCCCCGGTTGTGAAGTTTCATAATGATAGGACATCAGGTTCACTAAAATCTAACTTGACCAAAAACTTTAACCTGAGAATGGAATGGACGAACAGACAGACGAACAGACGAACGGACCGACGAACAGTTGGTCCAACCTCAAATTGATACAATTTTTTAAACAATGATATGTTGATTGTCATTTGTGTGAAGTTTCATAATGATAGGACATCAGGTTCACTAAAATCTAACTTGACCAAAAACTTTAACCTGAGAATGGAATGGACGAACAGACAGACGAACAGACGAACGGACCGACGAACAGTTGGTCCAACCTCAAATTGATACAATTTTTTAAACAATGATATGTTGATTGTCATTTGTGTGAAGTTTCATAATGATAGGACATCAGGTTCACTAAAATCTAACTTGACCAAAAACTTTAACCTGAGAATGGAATGGACGAACAGACAGACGAACAGACGAACGGACGGACGAACAGTTGGTCCAACCTCAAATTGATACAATTTTTTAAACAATGATATGTTGATTGTCATTTGTGTGAAGTTTCATAATGATAGGACATGAACTTCACTAAAATCTAACTTGACCAAAAACTTTAACCTGAGCGGGACGGACCAACGGACGGACGGACTAACAGACCGGAAAACTATATGCCCCTCATACTTCGTATGCCGGGGCATAAAAACATCGGGGGGAGTTCAATGTGGTCGCTTACACCAGGGGGTCGGTTATACCAGGTGGTCGGTAGTACAGGTTTGACTGTATATTTTAGATGCGGGAACAAATTAATGTCTGAAATTAAAACAGAAAAGAAAGCGTCTTCTATTTAAACAATATCTTCTGAATCTATCAACTACAGTTGCATGAAAAATAAACTAGAAAACAGCAGGAAATACTTACAGCGTCTTCAAACTGATTTAAAACTAGAGGTGTAGGACAGCGCAGTGACACACCCTCATCAGTATTCAAAAACGGAGTTGTCAGGGGCTTCACTGACCCGTGTAATACCATATGTAAACCTGTGTTCCCAAATACTGTCAAGAATAAGAAAACCTTAATTAACCCTTTCCAAATTACAAATGCATTTTGACACAACATGGTGGCAAAAGGAAAAATTGCTCATAATGAGCCACAATGTGTTCAAATTCAATAATTGCTGTGCTGAAATCAAACCTTATGGCATTTCCAAGCAGTGTAGATCTAGCGTAACCAGGGCACATGCAAAGTCTGAAATGACTCTGCACTGCACTGTTTGCCAATTTGTCAAACAAGGTTTTAAGAAACTTCGTTAAGCAGTATTTATATGCTCCTTTTATCACCATGTTTTCAACTCTCCCTAATTGAATGGATAACCTATGACTTAAAGTGGAAAACATTGTGGCAAAAGGAGAAATTGCACGTTTTGTGAAATTTCTTCTTTTGTCACTATGTTTTCAAAAAGCCGTCTGCTGCAGAGGCGTCATAAAGCATATATGAGGGAAAGGGTTAAGGGTACATTTATACAAAAACCAAAGTAGCTAATCAATATACCAATAAATTAAATCCATAATTAAATATTTTTTTCTGTGATAAGTAGCTTAAAAGGAGCAATTTCTTCTTTTCCCACAATGTTTTGAACCTTAAAATTAATGCAAAATTAAACTAACAATTTTCCTGATGTTTTAATAATCTCCTCAGAATAAACTTTTAAAGTTTTATTGTTTCCAATTTGAAGACTCATGCAGACACATCTGCAGCATAATGATTCAATTTCACATTTTGCCAGAATATTTTCATCTATTTTCAGTACAGGTTTTAAAAGTTGTGTGCTGCAGGTTTATGGTAAGAGGGAAAGGATTAAATAACATAGATTAAATTGATTAGGGTTTAACCCTTTCCCTCATATGACAATTCTGCAGCAGACGACTTTGAACATATTTTGACAAAAAATAGAAATTCTCTATAATTGAATGGATAACCTAAAAGTGGCAAAAGGAGAAATTGCAAGTTTTGTGCAATTTCTTCTTTTGGCACTATGTTTTCAAAAAGCCATCACACCACGGTGGCCAGTTTACCTACTTATGCAAAGACGAATGATACATGTCACAGTGACTTTTGTTAAACGTCAGTAAGCATGTTGGCCGAGCTGGGATTCAAATTCACAACCCCTGGATTGACAGCCTGTGTTGCTACCGACTGAGATACCAGGGCTCGGAACATAAATAAAAACACTTACTTGTGAATTCAGGATCTTTCCACGTTTCATGTAGTGCAACAACACAGAGTTCTTTCAAAATATGATCGGGTACATACTCCTTGAAAAAAGGAAAGGTTCTCAATATGTTGAATATCTTATCATTGTCAGTGGCAGTTCTTTGGAAAGGTCTGAAAAGATTAAACAAAAAAAGATTAACGCTTAATTATAAACAAATTTTGATTCATCAGCAGCAGACAAAAAATCTATATAAATGATTGATTGAATTGGGTTTAACGCAGTTTTCAACAAATTTTCATCATATCACGGCGACCAGTTCACCTACTCATATGTTTCCTTGTTTTCTCACACCATTACTCCACACAACATACTTTCCAAGCAACTGGCTGCTTTTCCACATAGACTGTTAACCCATTGGTGAAAGACGAATGACGCTTGTTACAGTGACTTTTGTCAAGCGTCGGAAAGAATGTTGGGTGAGCTTGGGTTCAAACTCACAACCCATGGATTGACAGCCTGTGTTGCTAACAATTGAGCTACCAGGGCTCGGCCTACATAAATGAAAGATATGGTCCCTGAATAAAGTTGAAAAACGTGAATTTGATCATAAAGTGCTTTCTCTGTTTGCCATGTTTGCACTTGTCTGCTGCTGATGCTTTAATATGTGTCTGCATGTGGGAAAGGGCCAAGAGACCCTCCCTGCATAACTTATTTGAATACATGCCGCATATTTCTGACATTTAATCTGACCTTTTTATCTATTTCACATGTTTTAATCCTTCCTCACAAACATGTGCTGTCTAATACATTTGCAGACGAATTTTGAAAAACATTGTGGCAGAAGATGAAATTGCTTATAATGAGCAATTTCTCCTTTTGCCATAATGTTTTCAACTTTATACAATAAAGGGGTTGTATTTAGAAATTAAATCCTTTCCCAAAATACAGACATTATCTGATGCATCTGTGGCAGACAACGTTTGAAAGCATTGTGGCAAAAGGCGAAATTGCTAATAATGAGCAATTTCTACTTTAGCTACAATGTGCCGAGCCCCGGTAGCTCAGTCGATAGCAACGCGGGCTGTCAATCCAGGGGTTGTGAGTTCAAATCCCGGCTCGGCCAACTTTCTTTCTGACGATTGACAAAAGTCAATGCGACATGCGTCATTCGTCTTCCACCAATGGGCTGATTCTATGTGGAAAAGCAGCCAGTTGCTTGGGAAGATTGTTGTGTGGAGTGCTGGTGTGAGAAAACCAGGAAATGCATGAGTAGGTGAACTGGCCGCCGTGATATGACTGAGAAATTGTTAAAACCGCGTTAAACCCCAATCAATCAATCAATCTAGATAAGTTACATATTTCTTGTCTTTTTGTGGCCTGAAAAGTAGTGTTGGTGCTCACAACAGAGGTCCAGATAGGGAGGGGTAAACAGCTGTTTTCTCCACGATATCACCTTCTCATGTGTTTCCTGGTTTTCTCACACCAGTACTCCACATAACAATCTTCCCAAGCAACTGGCTGCTTTTCCACATAACTTATCTAGAACTCGGAAAAATATATATTGTATAGCAATGTGTTGGCAAATTTAAAACTTACAGTTTTCTAAGAATTTTCCTGAGAGTCTTCAAATTGTTCTGTCGTATCAGTTCTGGGTCTTCAATCTTCCGCTGTTTGTGTAATTGTGCAGTATGATCTCTGATATTGTGTGTTAGTTTATCTACAGGCCATTCTTTCTTTGGTTTTTTCTTCTCACCTTCTGTAGATTGACCTGGAGATTAATGGGGTGGAAGGAGTCAAAAACAAAGAAATTATATAAATGAAGGCATAATTACTGAAAGAAGTTGAAAATATTGTAGCAAAAGGAGAAATTGCTCGTTTTGATTTTTGAAAACGTTCTGACAAAAGTAGAAACTGCTCAAAAATCGTCTGCTGCAGGGGCGCAAAAATGCGTCTATATGTTGGAGAATGTTAAGCTTTGTATATGTTTTACAAAATGCATCTTTTGATAGCTTGAATTGTGCATTACACTGCTTTCAACAATTTTTTCAGTCATATCGAAACCTTTTCTGGGTAAATTACCAGTACTGTCGGTAAGAACATCCTGAAACCAGCGTTTCTGTCATACTGGATTAATTGATTGTTTGGTGTTTTATGCTGCTTTCAACAGTTATATCTCATCATTTCATGGGTAAGTAACCAGTTCTACTGGTCCATTTATCCTGACACCTGCAAGTCAGTCCTAATGCTTACCCCACAACCCTGAGCGCCAAATAGGGCAGCTATTACTACCATTTTTAAAGCTTTGATATGAACCTACTGGGGACCTCCCGCACCTGAGACATATGCTCTACCACTAAACCAATGAGGCAGTACTGTCATACTGTAGGAAAGTCACATGAGAGCTCACATAAATGTACATTTTGAGGGAGTAGCAACCATTTGGAAAAGTCACCAATTGCCTATTGAGCACATTTTCTCATAATGGTTTTAAAAATTAATATATATTGCGCAGGTCTCACAGAGAGGAAATCTTGATTTTAATGAATTATACCTGTTGCATTGTGTGTTAAACTTTGCATGGACTGTTTATGTTGTTCCCTGAAAAGTAAAGAAAAATAGAAATATAATTTCATGCGAATATAAGGACTGGAATCCAATAAAATAATAATGAATGAATGTATATTGTTTTATGGCGCATCGACAGCTAAGGTCATTTAGCGCGCAATTAAATTTAATTATTTATGATCCCTGGGTAAACAAACCAGTACTAGGCTAGAAAATGTGCCTTGCCCAAGGACACTCCACCATGACCATAGTGCCGCGACTGGGGATCGAACCCGGGATACCCGGTTTCGAAATCCCGACGCTAACCACTCGACCACAGCGGATTCCAAATAAAATAATAAAATAATAAAATAATAAAAAGCACCCCCTGAAAATTCAGAGAAATTTGAATGAAAGTTAAGTTTACATGAATTCATTTGATACAAAGTGAAGGAAAATTTAACGGTTAAACCCTCTCAAGCATACAGATGTTTTCTAACGCCTCTGCAGCAGATGACTTGTGAAATCATTGTGGCAAAAAGGGAAATTGCTCATATTGAGCATATTTCTCTTTTTGCCACAATGTTTTAAACTCTATCCAATACTTATACATTCAATAATAGGGGTTTTCAATAATAGATAGGTTCAAAGTTGTCTGCTACGTAACAGTTATATGTCGGAAAAGGTTAGTTTTTCCCCGTTACAGACCACTTTGGGGATTGCAGAAATGCTACAAATTACTAGTTTTAACTTGTCCTACAATGTAAGTTAATAGATTACAACATTGTTGAAAAATATAGATAGTGCATTTACTTATTCATCCTGTTTTCAAATAAAAGATTACTATCATATTCAGTAAACTGTTAAGGGAATGTTTTATATGTGTGATTCATCACATAATCCTTTCCCACATACAGATGCATGATTCATCACATAATCCTTTCACACATACAGACGCTTTCTGATGCCTCTGAATCAGATTAATTACTTAATGAGTAATTTTCCTTTTACCCTAATGTTTTCAACCTTTTTCAATAACTGTCCTTTTATTTATGGAAATTTTACATATTCTTGACGTGATGTTTTCAAAGTCATCTCCTACAGAATTTATGTATGAGGGAAAGGCATAAGGGAATGTTTAATATGTGTGATTGATCATATAAGATACAAACCTTTGTTCCGAATGGACTGGAAAACCAAGCTTCTTTGGTTTTTTAACAAACATTTCCCTGTAGTTTTCCATGAATTCTTGATGGGCATCTTCACTAGTCTGCTGCACACCATTCCTGAAAGTCAAGTAAATATTAAAATCACAGAAGAAATGAAATCTTTCATAATTAGAAAGTATTGCAGAAAATGGAAAATATGCTACAAATTAAAATGCTTTTGTTTGCTATCAACAATTTTTCAATATTATATATTTTTGGCAAAATTGGCATGATTCAGTAATTAAATAATTTAATATTCTCCACTAGATTTACGAAATATGATACAGTCATGTTTTCACTTATACATATAGTTCGATTTATTAAAAATATTCAGAAACAAACAAAAAACTCGAAAAATCTTACTGAACATCTTTTAATCCATCTATTCGACAAAGTTGTCTTAGTTTGTCATAGTCAATTGCTGGGGGATTGTCAATCTTTGGAACTGAAAGTAAAAATTAATAAACATTTCTGAGAACAATTTTCACTTTATCTAGTCTAAATTACAGTTTAGGCACATTATGTTGGAATTCTTAGGTCGAGTGAATAAGGATTGTACCTTTTGTATGTAACAAGAT
Organism: Serripes groenlandicus; assembly: GCA_031761405.1. Lineage (NCBI taxonomy): Eukaryota > Metazoa > Mollusca > Bivalvia > Cardiida > Cardiidae > Serripes > Serripes groenlandicus. Next base: position 4,643,239 of record JASEVX010000010.1, on the reverse strand, counting down.
ACATTTATATGTATACGCTAATCAAATTCTGTTCTGTTCTGTTCTTTTACCACTATATCGGAAGTATAATTTTAAGCATCATTGTATTGTGTCGAGGTAGAAGCTAGAGGAGCTACATGTATAGGAAAACTAGTACAGAATAACAAATATTCCAGATATTCCGTTTTATATTAAACATATAACAAGAGCTGTCGGAGGACAGCGCGCTCGACTATTCCACCGCTTATTTAAGTTACCGGGATAATGGACTCTAATGTAGTTGCATGCAAAACATTAACCACAATTTCTTAGTGGGTGATAATTTGCATTATATGCAGGATAGTGTTATTTAACATGATTATTTTCATAGGTGTGATGGTTAGATAGGGTTGTATAACCTTTCAATGGAATGCATCAAGTAGTTACTAAGATATGGACTCTTAATGTAGTTGCACGCAAACCTTTAACCATAATTTCTAAGTAAAAAAAGGGCAACAATTTGCACCATATACAGGATAGAGTTATCTTAATTGGTTGTGTTTATAGTTGTACAATTGGGAAAGGTTGTATAAAGTTTTAATACAATTTTTCAAGTTGTTACTGAGATTACACTCTAAATGTAGTTGCAAAACTTTAACCAGAATTTCTAAGTCCAAAAAGGTCCATAACTTGCATAAAATGCTGGATAGAGTAATCATACTTGATTGTTTACATAGATGTGATGGTTGGTAAGGGATGTATAACGTTTCAATGCAATGCATCAAGTAGTTACTAAGAGATGGTCTCTTTATGTAGTTGCATGCAAAACTTTAACCAGAATTTCTAAGTCCAAAAAGGCCATAACTTGCATAAAATGCAGGATAGAGTTATCATACTTGATAATCTACATAGGTGTGATAGTTGGGTAGGGTTGTATAAAGGTTCAAAGCAATGCATCAAGTATATACTGAGACGTGGACTCTTAATTTAGTTGCACGCAAAACTTTAACCAGTATTTCCAAGTAAAAAAAGGGCCATAACTTGCATAAAATGCAGAATAGAGTTATCATACTTGATAATCTACACAGGTGTAATAGTTGGGTAGGGTTGTAGAAAGTTTCAATGCAATGCATCAAGTAAATACTGAGATATGGACTCTTAATTTAGTTGCACGCAAAACTTTAACCAGAATTTCTAAGTAAAAAAAAGTGTCATAACTTGCCTAAAATGCAGGATAGAGTTATCTAACTTGTTAATCTACATAGGTGTAATAGTTGGGTAGGGTTGTATAAAGGTTCAATGCAATGCATCAAGTATATACTGAGATATGGACTCTTAATTTAGTTGCATGCAAAACTTTAACCAGAATTTCTAAGTAAAAAAAGGGCCATAACTTGCATAAAATGCAGGATAGAGTTATCTTAGATGATAATCTACACAGGTGTGATAGTTGGGTAGGGTTGTAGAAAGTTTCAATGCAATGCATCAAGTAAATACTGAGATATGGACTCTTAATTTAGTTGCACGCAAAACTTTAACCAGAATTTCTAAGTAAAAAAAGGGCCATAACTTGCATAAAATGCAGGATAGAGTTATCTAACTTGATAATCTACATAGGTGTGATAGTTGGGTAGTGCTGTATAAAGTTTCAATGCAATGCATCAATTAAATACTGAGATATGGACTCTTACTTTAGTTGCACGCAAAACCTTAACCAGAATTTCTAAGTAAAAAAGGGCCATAACTTGCATAAAATGCAGGATAGAGTTATCTAACTTGATAATCTACATTGGTGTGATAGTTTGGTAGGGTTGTAGAAAGTTTCAATGCAATACATGTAGTATTTAAGAACTTGCATGCAAAACCTTAACCAAAGTGTGACGTGGACGCCGACGCCGACGCCGACGCCAGGGTGAGTAGTATAGCTCTCATATTCTTCGAATAGTCGAGCTAAAAAATAAAAAACAAGTGATAATGAAAAAAGTATTATTTTTTAAAAATATATTTTGTATTATATTAACAGTATTTTATTTGGAGTCAAATCTCTTTAAAAAGAAGGTAATTCCATTATGTTTAATAAGTGTAGAATTAATTTTTTTTTTTCAGTAAACATTCAATCTGGTTGATGGCATTATATTGTTGTATAAAATAATTTAATCTGGAGAATAGATTTTATTCACTTAAAGAGAAATATAAAAAAGTTATGGCTGAACCACCGTTTGGAAAATCAAAACATAGAGAGTTACAATAGTGTTGCCGAGATCAAAATCGCAGGGAAAGGGTTAAGGAACGTGTGACAGTAATGTTTCCACTCTGTTTCTCATTAGTCCTATCAATACAAATGCGCTTCCTTAAAATTGCACATGATTAGTTTCTAAGAAAAGGCAGCAGGTAAAGTCAGACTCAGAGGAAGAAAGGGGTAGCAGAAATAAAGCTACAAAGATACCGTATTTTATGTGAACTTAGAAATATTTTGCGTTTACGCACGTTTGTGTGAAGTTATCCTTGCATTTGCACTGTGCCAGGGCCTAACAGGCATGGTTTTACGCTGAACCAAAGCCATATTGTTAATTTAAGTCTGTCAATTATCCGAGAACCTGCTACTAGACCACCATATTGTTTATTTTGGTGGTCACGAGCAACTTATTGTAAAGCTATGAATATTTAGATCCGTAAATTATTATTTTCTCGTCAATTTTATTGCAAGATAATGTTTATATCATCTTTCACATATCTGATAAAGTAATCAATGATTACTTTCGGTTAATTTCTGTTTGAATAATGATAAATAATATCATTATTTTCTATTTATATTTAAACTTCGAATATTTCATTTAGAATTGAAACAATATCAACAACAACAACGATGGCAGAACTACCAGACTTAGGTAAACATTGCTCAGCAGCGCAATGTAAACAGTTAGGTACGTGTCGAAAATGATAATATGAAAGTAAAATTAGATTAATTAATTGAATAAAGATGTTGCCCTGAATTAGGAAATAAATAAAAGAAATCTACTCAAGAGTTTTCGCCGGTAAAACTGGCATCATTTTCGGACAACACATTTTTCGGATGAAACCAAAATAACAGGGTTCCAATTTGAAACACAACATGAAATACTCTGTTAGCCTGGTATATAGGTTGGCCATAGTATTATTTGCCAAGACCTTCTTCTTAATTTTGTACAGGGCCCACTCTTAATATTTTCGTATAAGCATCTGCCAGGTGCTGAGTAATTCATGAGACGGTGAGATACAAGGGAGTCTGTGGTGCGATATCTCTTTCCGAAAAGGCCCTTTGGTTCTTAAACTTGCTCAGTAAATGCCACCATTAAATGTGAAATACCTGATGTGGATAATCTATGTAAACAAAACAGCTGTTAAGGCCTGTCGAACCCGTCACTAAAGGTTAATTCAATTGGTAAAAAATGTCTTCATCTGCACCAAAACCTTTTGCAATCCAATGTTCCAATGCCATGGACGTGCATGGGATCCATATTTAGACATAAATCCTCTCTAACACATCCAACAATTACATAGTGAGGCAAGATTAGTTACCAACATCTGCAGAGATAGGATCCTTGGCTGTGTAACATCCATGCTTGGCTGGCAGGCACAGGACGATTGACGTCGCAAACACAAACATCTGTTTCTGTTCAGGATTAAACCATTAGGCATCATCTTGTAGACATCAGCCCAGGCTCTCTCCTGCAGTGGTGGAAGAACAAGGAGAAGGTCAAGTTGATGCACAGTCAGCCATCTTCAAACACTCCTTCTATCCTCACACTATATGGGCAGGGCTCGCGCTGTCGTTCGCCACTTGAGCCATTGGCTCAGAAATGAAAAAAATGGCTCAAGAAAAACAAAAGTGGCTCAAGCCCTGTTTCATAAGAAATATTGGCGAAAAATCTACATCGTAAAATCCTACGTAATTTCTTTACCAGAAGTGTGCTCCGAGTTGATAAAATCAATAGTCTGCTCTACATAACTGACTGGTTCACGGATGTAGACGATATCGTGTGTCACTATTGGGTAAATTATCGGGTAAAATAATTTAAACCAGTCAACGTGTGTATAGTGTTTGTGTACAACTATTGACATAAGCGCGATTACGGAGAGTGGATATTTTAAACAAACTGCTTTAATTTGTTTACAATTAAAGACTGACCAATTACGTATTTATTTTCTTGATTGAAAACTTAAAACAAGTCACTATAATTGACCGTGACCTAATGTGTAAATCTGTTAAATTAGCAACAATTAAAGGCCGGTGGATTTTGATGTTTGTTGGTGATTAAATTAATTGGTATGATCAATTTAAAACACCAAACAAAATAATTATAAATCGAAATCACTATATAGGTTTACCAATACTGTACCAAAGTATCAATTGCCGAAATTGCTTCTAAGCGCTCGCTTGAATGTTTTGAAAATCCTCCTTCCAAAAAAGCTAAGCTTTCAACATGCAGACAATTTCAAGAAAACTGGAAATGTGGCAATCCGTGGTTGCGATATGAATCAACATCAAAGTCGATGTTTTGTGACCTCTGTTTAAAAATTCAAAAGTCAAATACGTTCACCATAGGATGCACTGTCCTCAAAAGAGATTCAGTCTCGAAACATGCGAAATGCAAAGGTAATATACTTGAATAAAAACAATGTAAATAATGTAATATAAATATATTGTGCTATGTGACAAATGTAAATAATGTAATATAAATATATTGTGCTATGTGACAAATAAAGTAATGAAAGCATATATTGATTTAGTTCCCTTATTTTTTAATAAAGTTTTTATTATGAATAACATAATATTTGCAGTAAAATCCTCATCTAAATGAACATTTAGATAAATGTGAACTATGATAAGGTTTTTTTTCTCTCTCTATCAATTTTTTTTATGGCTCATATATATCATATATGTCTCAAAAATGGCTCAAGATTTTGTAAAATTGCTCAAGCATTGGCTCAAATTTTTTTCAGCCAGGGCCGGCCCTGTATGGGACTGGAATCTGCTCCTGACAGTCATCACTGACATTGTTCTGGTGGTATTCAAGACTACTCTGGTATGTCACACAATGAGCCCCATCCCCATAGTCTTTAGTCAGTTTATCCACAGCCCGTGGATATTTGGTTATTTTTAACCAGGAGGGCATTGTCTGTCTCATCTTCTAAGCAAAAGGTCAAATGTATTGTCTTAGAAGACTCCTGATAATGGAAGAATAAGAAGACTATACAGGACAGGGACCACCATACTTAAAGGGTATGTGAAGAGGTTTCAACATGAAATGGAAAGTCACATTTGGAGACGGCAGTAAACAAAACAAACAAACCAACAAGATAATCACATGATCTATCTGACTATCTTCTTTTCAAATATTGAGCAACTTTTGCATACTTTCAATGAGACAATATTTAAAGCAACAGTTTTGTCTTTGTCACTTCAAAACACTGCGAGGCCAAAAGTCAAATAGATGAAATCAATGACCTTTTCCATTTTGCAGACACATATTATTACATCTAAAGCAGACGTTTGGAAAGACTGTGAGAAGGAGAAATTGCTCATAATGATCATCAATTTCTCCTTTTGCCATAATGTTTTTAATTCTATTCAATAATTCCCCTTTCATTTATAGAGAACCTTTGGATATATTAATATACACGTAATAGTTTTGGGAGCATATATTTTCATAACCATCTTAGTACGTCCCATTTTGTTTTGTTTATTTGAAATGAATTCCTGGTATCTTTTTATTTCAGATTTTCTCCCATTCACCTGTGATGGTTGTTCCAAAATATTTTGGTATGTGTTTTTCCTTATCCTATTCTATGGTAATATCAGATTTATAAAATATGCTAACAATGTGGATATTAAAACTTGTCTTCAACTGGTTTGTAGTCTTCAGCAGGTCTTGTAGACTTCTTATTTTGGCATCAGAGAGCAAAACTATTAGACGACAATGATAATTTTAGAAACCACACAAAGTAGTTCTACAATCAACATTGACATATTTTGAAGAAACTTTAAGCAAGCTTTATGACTTCTCGACTGGCCATCCTTAGTGATTAAATATTCAGATCTGCATTGGTAACTTAAGGAAGAATATGAAGTTTATTGTTTTATGTGCAACATGGCTAATTCTATTTAATTTGTTTTTCTCTAAATAAATCCTTTGAAGATCATGCATAGGATTGATATGTCTAATTCCATTCAATTTTTGTGATTCTTGCCTTGGCAGTGAGATACATTTATGGGATAATTTTTATCATTATTTTTGTTATTTCCAATAAAGTACTTAAATCTTAGCATAGGACTTGTGTTGATGTTTTTTTTTTACTGTTTTTTTACCAAAATAAAATGAACAAAATCTTGAAAACCAAAAGAATGATCCATGTTCAATTAATTTTTGAAGATCAGTTTTATTTCAATTTCAGCTCTGCTCATCGTATAAAAGATTCACATAGTTGTTCAGAGGTGAGTGTTCCAATGTATTCCCTGCACATTCTGTCCTTGGCATTTGTAGCCAAGCTCCAGTAGTGACACAGGCTGTCAATCCATTCTTTCCTCTAGATTTGTAGCCAAGCCCCGATAGTGACACAGGCTGTCAATCCATTCTTTCCTTTAGACTTTGAAGCTTAGCCCCAGTAGTGAAGCATACTGTCAATCCATTATTGCCTTTATATGTGTATCAGATAGGTATAAAACAAATTAACAATATTCAAATTGAATAATTAATTTATAATTGCAAAGTAATCTAGTCTGTTTTGCCAAATTTTCTTTAATTAAATCATGCAATTTTTTGTAAGTTAATCAATCCGGTCTGCACAATAAGCAGAAGTCTGAAATATATGAAATACAGCCTACCGGTACGTACCTTGTGTTCAGGTTTTTGTGGTGCACAAAGTGTTATCAAAATGACTTTCAAAATAAAAAAATTATTTCACAGTTTACGATGCAGTCAGACCTCAGATAATTTTAAAGTATAAAAATATTAAACAAATATCACATCTGCTAATGGGTTAACTCTTTCCCTCATACGACAATTCTGCAGCAGACAACTTTAAATGTATTTTGTCAAAACATAGAAAATCTCCATAATTGAATGGATAACCTATGACAAAAAGTGGAAAACATTGTGGCAAAAGGAGAAATTGCACGTTCTGTGCAATTTCTTCTTTTGTCACTATGTTTTCAAAAAGCCGTCTGCTGCAGAGGCGTCAGAAAGCGTCTATATGAGGGAAAGGGTTAACTCTTTCCTTCTCGCGGATGAAAATCTCCTTTTGCCAGAATATATTCAATTTGACTAACTTTCTGATAGTTATAATTTAATTTATTGATTTTTACCATATTTTTGCTTAGATGTTTTCAAAGTCTTCTGCTGTAGTTTTGTTATATGTGGGAAAAAGGTAACAGGTATAAATCAATGCCAAAAATTGGAAGAGAAATCTTCTTGTATTATTTGATAATTTAAGGCCTCCTTATTTTTTAACAGGAACATTTAATTGAAAAAGGACAAGAATACACCGGACCAAAGGGATACACATGTAGCCTGTCGGCGTGTTCCAACAGAGAGTTAACTGAAATCATCTGCAGACATTGTCAACTGTCATTTTGTTTGAGGTAATCCGGTAATTTACACTTTATCTGTTACTCACAAACAGCTCTTGAAGATGAAAATAATACGGGAAAACATTAACCATTATCCATTCAATTATAGAGATTTTCTATGTTTTGACAAAATATGTTCAAAGTCGTCTGCTGCAGAATTGTCGTATGAGGGAAAGGGTTAACCAGCATTCACAAGGCAAAACCTGCTCATCAAACCAACAATCGTTAGGGGACATATATATTGTCTGCAATACTCTTTAACCCTTTCCTTCATACTACCATTTTGCAGCAGACGACTTTGTACATATTTTGTCAAAAAATGGAAAATCTCTATAATTGAATGGATAACCTATGACTAAAAGTGGAAAACATTGTGGCAAAAGAAGAAATTGCTTGTTTTAAGCAATTTCTTCTTTTGTCACTATGTTTTCAAAAAGTTGTCTGCTGCAGAGGCGTCAGAAAGCGTTTATATGAGGGAAAGGGTTAACTTATTCATCGGATGTTTTCATAGCGTAACAAGTAAGCAACTAAAACAATTAATGAAAAATAACCATTCCAGCTTTTTTAGCTCACCTAAGCACGAAGTGCAAGGTGAGCTTTTGTGATCACTCACCGTCCGGCGTCCGTCGTCGTCGGCGTCTGTTAACAATTTCCTACAAATGACTTCTCCTACTAAACCAATGAACAGATTTCAAAATAACTTCACAGGAATGGTCCTTAGGTAATCCTCTTTCAAAGTTGTTCAAAGAAATTAATTCCAAGTAGAACTTTGGTTGCTGCAGCATCAGAAAAGGGGAAAATTGCCAAATCTTAAAAAATCTTCTTGTCCAAAAGTACTGGCCCGATTTAAAAATTATTTTGCACAAATGTTCCTTGGGGTACCCTCTACTAAGATTGTTCAAATATTTCCGATCCGTTGAAAAACATGGCCGCCAGGGGGCGGAGCTTATTTTCCTTATATGTGCATTGTTAAAACTTTAAAAATCTTCTTGTCCAAAAGTACTGGCCCGATTTGAAAATTATTTTTCACAAATGTTCCTTGGGACACTCTTTACCAAGATTGTTCAAATATTTTCAATCCATTGAAAAACATGGCCGCCAGGGGGCGGAGCCTGTTTTCCTTATATGTGCATTGTTAAAACTTTGAAAAATCTTCTTGTCCAAAAGTACTGGACCGATTTGAAAATAATTTTGCACAAATGTTCCTTGGTGCACCCTTTACCAAGATTGTTCAAATATTTTTGATCCGTTGAAAAACATAGCCGCCAGGGGGCGGAGCTTGTTTTCCTTATATGTGCATTGTTAAAACTTTAAAAATCTTCTCATCCAAAAGTAATGGCCCAATTTGAAAATTATTTTGCACAAATGTTCCTTAGGGCACCCTTAACCAAGATTGTTCAAATATTTCCGATCCGTTAAAAAGCATGGCCGCCAGGGGGCGGAGCTAGTTTTCCTTATATGTGCATTGTTAAAACTTTACAAATCTTCTTGTCCAAAAGAACTGGCCCGATTTAAAAATTATTTTGCACAAATGTTCCTTGGGGCACCCTTTACCAAGATTGTACAAATATTTCCAATCCGTTGAAAAACATGGCGGCTAGGGGGCGGAGCTTGTTTTCCTTATATGTGCATTGTTAAAACTTTAAAAATCTTCTTGTCCAAAAGTACTGGCCCGATTTTAAAATTATTTTGCACAAATGTTCCTTGGGGCACCCTTTACCAAGATTGTTTAAATATTTTTGATCCATTGAAAAACATGGCCACCAGGGGGCGGAGCTTTTTTTCCTTATTGTTAAAACTTTAAAAATCTTCTTGTCCAAAAGTATTGGCCTAAAAAGAATAAAAACTTTGAAAACTATTGAAGTTCTATTAAATCAGGTGAGCGATATAGGGCCATCATGGCCCTCTTGTCATCAAATTGTAATAGGAAATGTTAGCCCTTTCCAACATACAACAAAACTTCATCCAAAACTTTCAGCCAACATTCTAAATAACTAGCCAAAAATATGGAAAATCTCTATAAATGAAAGTATAATTTTTGAATAAGATTGAAAACATTATGACAAAAGGAGAAATTTCTAAACATGGGTGTTTTCTCTCATAGACAATTTTTTATATTTTTTCTGCTGCAGATGTGTCATAATGCATCTGCATGTGGGAAAAGGGTTAATCCAAATTCATGATCCTCGGAGTTTGCAGTTTCAACGTATAAAATGATGGTTTGTATGAATTATACAGCTCATAGCTTATTGCTAAACTTTCAAGTTGAAATGTCAAATGGTTTCGTTAATTTTCCAGTCACAGACATGCACAAGATCACTCCTGTACTAAATGGAAAGATCCAGCAAATGAAAGTAAAATATCTAAAACAGCCGAGCATGTCCATCAAATCATAGGTAAACTAGTTTTAGATGAAAGATTTTTAATTTTAAAAATGCAAACTATGTTTTAAAGCATTGCTAACTAGTCTTCTACGGCATTGGCCACAAAGTAACAGGAACAAGGAACAATTTGGCAGTCAAATCAGTAATAAGTATATCTTTGCGTAAAGAGTCGACACGGATCAGCCTAATCATGCCTCGCAGGTGTACTTGGACAGACACCTTTCACCTCCTGTGGATTTTCTTTTTCGGGAATCATTACTCTATCCTCACCAAAACGCCCCACCCCTGAGGTGGAATATGTCGATGAAGATCAGTCTGTGCGGACATCGCAAGCTAATCTGGTCAACACATTACGCAGATGCCACAATGTTTGTTTTCTCGCGGGATGGCTCATATCTGCAGAAAATAACAACATGACTATCACTATTTAAAAATGATAGGAGAATTATTGAATTAAATAACATTGTTGTAAAAGGTGAAATTGCTCATTATGAACAAGTGCCATTATGTTAACAATACTTGTATGTTGCAGACGTATTAATGACCCATCAAAATGTGTTTGCAAGTAGGAAAGGGTTAAAAATGTGTCACTGACATGACTACGCTTTTGAAATTATAACTAAACCCTTTTCCCCCAGCTGACACATCAGCAGCAGATCACTTTTGAAAACATTGTGGCAGAAGAAAAAATTGTTCATAACGAGCAGCTTCTCCTGAGCCAGTTTAATTTTCATTTGCACTAATACACTTTTGTAGTTCTTATTAATTTAATTTCAGAACAATAAATCATGCCTCTCATACACCATCCACATATATCATTCAGAAATATACATTTTGCTCGTCTGTTAATTTCGCGATATTGATGATAAACAAAACAATAAATCATCATCAGTGAACATTCCCATGTTGGAAATTCCTTTGTCAATCCACTCTCAGTAGGGAAAAGAGAAGGACCAGGAAGGGTATACTGCATGGTTGGACCTCCAAAATCAATGAAATGCTACGTTTGTGAGCCTTACAATGCTGAATCCAAGTGCGTTTCAGTTTTTGTTGTTGAGGAAATCGATGTAACGAAATCGTTCTGTCGTCAACAACTTTACCATGGTGGATTCTTTTACATATATATACAACAATATTTCGGCGTTTACTTCCTATGTTTAATAACTTTGTTTTATCAAATTCTCCATAGTGTTAGCAATGTTGTTCTTTTTCGCTTGAATGACTATTCGAAAGTATTCCCCGGAAGTAAAATTCATATGAATGCGCATGCGCAATTGAAGAGTATTCAAAGGTAGATAACCTAGTTAGCGTAAAGAGCAATTGTCATTTGTGTTTCAAAGCTTCCAAACCAACCAATCCTGCAGTACCAAAGAAATTAAGAGGAGGAGCTAAATCCAGTAAGACAGCTGCTAAAGTAGCTATGATGAAGATGAAGATGCATGCACAGGGTGACAAAGGATGTCCCGATGTCGAGAGAGTTTACATTAACGTTTGTCTGCCCTTGAGGTGTAAGAAGGATGCTGTTCCTATGTTTTTCTCAAAAGTAGGTAAATTTAACTCCTTTCCCCACCTATAACAAATATGCAGGAGGCAAGCTTGAAAATATAGATTCTTTTCCGTAAATCTCTAAAAGTGTAAGTGTAAACTGTAATTATTGAATAGAATTTAAAACATTGTGACAAAACGCTTATGCATATAGGAAAGGGTAAAGATAAGTTTGAATTAGTTTCTCCACTTTTACAGAATTTTGAATATTTTCTGTTAGGAATAGAATGTGATATCTGTAAATTAAAAAAAAATGGAATGGACAACAATTTTCAAATATTGTGGAGAAAAAAAAAAAAAATAACATTTTTTGAGCAACTTTTCAGTTTTATAAATCCATAACTTTATTGCGCAATCTCCTACTGTTTTCAAGAATTCACCCTTTACCACATACAACAAATCTGCAGCAGATGACTGAAAATAATAAGTAAAAAATATGGAAACTCTCTATAAATGAAAGAACAATTATGAACCCTTTCCCTCATATAGACGCTTTCTGACGCCCCTGCAGCATAAATCTTTTTGAAAACATGATGACCAAAGAAGAAATTTGTCAAAACAAGCTATTTCTCCTTTTGTCACCATGTTTTCAACTCTATTCAATTATAGTTCATTCATTTAAAGGGAGTTTCCAAAAAATGTAGGGAATGTTTTCAAAGTCGTCTGCTGCAAATTTGTTGTATGTGGGAAAGGGTTGAATAAAGTTAAAAACATTCTGGCAAAAGGAGAAACTGCTCATTATGAGAAATTTTTCGTTTTGGCACAACAATTTTCAAAAGACGTCTGCTGCAGAGGCGTCAGAAAGCGTCTGTATGTGGGAAAGGGTTAAGAAATGTTCAGCTAAGATTGTGTAACTTATCTTGGCAGGGTAACACTCGGGGATCACTTCTCAGTTGTCTGTCTGTAATGTTTAACTTTAGTATGCTTAACTTTAGTGACGTATTTTGAGTTGACATATTTACCTTTGCTGAAACTAGAATATTAGTGTCAGACATGAGGTTGAGCATGTTAAGGCTTTATTTACGTCATTTCCAATTTGTGTTTCTTTTTAATTAGAGGTAATAATTCAGTCTGTGCAACTTTCATTAACAATCCTAACAACAAATACAATAAACTTAACAACATGTTTAACCTTGCAGACATGGAGTGTTGGTAGAGTTGTGGACAATATAGCAGAGAGACTAAAGTTAAAGAATGATAATAATGTTCAAAATGCTCAGGTAGGTACAGAAGACTAGATAACAGAGAGTGAACAGATCTTATCCCCACAATATTTTTTCTTATTACTCAACCACATCCTATGTTGTGGGTACTCAAAAGAATCGTCTCACTGAGACGATTCTTTTGAGTTCCCACAAGATAGGGTTTGAATGTCAAATAAGGATTTTAGAACTTGAAAAACGTCCTTTATCTTGAGCTCTGTAGATTAATTTTATTAGCTTGTCTGTTTTTTAAAACCATTTGCGACGTCATCATCGGTTTCGTCACAAAACTTTAACCTTACCTCATAACTCAAAAACTGTTCAACCTTTTCTAATTTAACTTGGTACACATGTTCCTAGGAACAATATACACATTTCTATGCCAGTCCGAGGGGAAAAAAAAAAACGGGAACAGAAAACCGCCCAGAGAGTGCTCGGCCGCGCCCAGTCACATAATTATTGCTTAAATAATTATTCAGTAATGCTTTTTTTATAAGCCCGTTTTGAAAAAACGGATCGTATTATAGTTTTACCTGCGGCATACGGGCGGGCGGGCGGCGTCCAGTATGTTGTCAGCTCAATAACTTTAGAAGCCTTTGTCCAATCATCACCAAATTTGGTCAAAATGTGTATTGGGATAATATCTCGGACAAGTTCGATAACTAGCCATATCGCTTTAGTCAATCGAGAGTTATCGCCCTTTAATTATAGAAATTACCCAAAATTGGTCTTGTCAGCTCAATAACTTTAGAAGCCTTTGTCCAATCATCACCAAATTTAGTCAGAATGTGTATTGGCGTAATATCTCGGACTAGTTGGATAACTAGTCATATCGCATTAGTCAATCAAGAGTTATCGCCCTTTAGTTATAGAAATTACCTAAAATTATCTTGTCAGCTCAATAACTTTAGAAGCCTTTGTCCAATCATCACCAAATTTGGTCAGAATGTGTACTGGCATAATATCTCGGACAAGTTCGATAACTAGCCATATCGCTTTAGTCAATCGAGAGTTATTGCTCTTTAATTATAGAAATTACCTAAAATTGGTCTTGTCAGCTCAATAACTTTAGAAGCCTTTGTCCAATCATCACCAAATTTGGTCAGAATGTGTATTGGCGTTAAATCTCGGACAAGTTCGATAACTAGCCATATTTCTCCAGTCGATAGAGAGTTATTGCCCTTTAATTATAGAAATTACCTAAAATTGGTCTTGTCAGCTCAATAACTTTAGAAGCCATTGTCAAATCATCACCAAATTTGGTCAGAATGTGAACTGGCATAATATCTCGGACAAGTTTGATAACTAGCCATATCGCTTTAGTCAATCGAGAGTTATTGCTCTTTAATTATAGAAATTACCTAAAATTGATCTTGTCAGCTCAATAACTTTAGAAGCCTTTGTCCAATCATCACCAAATTTGGTCAGAATGTGTATTGGCGTAATATCTCGGACAAGTTCGATAACTAGCCATATTTCTCCAGTCGATAGAGAGTTATTGCCCTTTAATTATAGAAATTACCTAAAATTTGTCTTGTCAGCTAAATAACTTGTGAAGCCTTTATCCGATCATCTCCAAATTTAGACAATATGTTGATGGGCAGAACATCTTGGTCAGGTTTGATAACTGTGTTATCTTAGTCACTACACAATTATGTCCCTCGAAATAGCCAAAACTGTACTAACAAGATACAAGATACAAAGTTTTATTTTGTAAATAAAGGCCTCCGGCCCACAATACATTTTTTACAACAAATTATGTGAGTTACGTATACAATACCCATGCTATATTTGTAATTCATTTCTTTTTAAAATACAATATATGTAATATGAGATTTTTCTTATTTTGGAAGTGTCCTTTAATTGTAGAATTTTGTAAAATTTAAATGATCAGTTCCACCAGAGTACCAAGAAAATAGAATTTGTTGACGTAAATCTGAGTATCTAGGGCATTTAAAAAATACATGATATTCATTTTCTAATATAAAAACGTTTTTAATAGTTTGGCAATAAGGACAGTAACGATTTTCTCTATCAATATTTTGATGTCGACCCGTTTCTAATTATGTCTCCCCTTCTCCGAAAGGGGGGACATGCTGTATTTGTAGTTATTCTTATTCTTCTTATTATTATTACGATTCCCCAACAGAGTTGGGAATCGTATTGTTTTTCTATTGTTTTTTCTTTTTATTATTATTATTGTTTATTCTCTTTCTTCTATCCAAATGTTTGTCCAGAGCAATACTCATTAACTACTTGATGGAATTGATGGAAACTTGCAACATAGATAGATGACAATGTGAAGTTGTGCAAGAGGCAAAAATGATAACTCTGAGCCCCTTTTTTGCAAAGTTATCTCCCCTTTTTCAATATTTAAATCAAGTTTTGTCCGAGCGATATCTTGTGAACGAATGGTCAGATAATATTGAAACTTGGAACATAGATAGATGGCATTGTTAAGGTGTGCAATATTGAAGAATGATAACTCTGAGCCACTTTTTTGCAAAGTTATCTCCCCTTTTTCATTATTTTAATAATTTGGTGATTAAAGCTTGTATAACTCGATAACGAAAAGTGATAGAGACTTGAAACTTAGTACAAGTGTTCCCAATTAAGTGACCTACTTTCTCATGTGTATTTGAGCATGACCGAATACTCGCTTCTGATTGGTCGATTTTTCTGACTTGTATAACTCAAAAACGACAAGTGATAGAGACTTGAAACTAAGTATATGTGTTTCTAATCAAGTAGTACTACTTTCTCAAGTGTATTAGCGCATGACCGAATACTCGTTTCTGATTGGTCGATTTTTCTGACTTGTATAACTAAAGAATGACTAGTGATAGAGACTTGAAACTTAGTACATGTGATTCTAATCAAGTAGTACTACTTTCTCAAGTGTATTAGCCCATGACCGAATACTTGTTTCTGATTGGTCGATTTTTCTGACTTGTATAACTCAAAAACGAAAAGTGATAGAGACTTGAAACTTAGTACATGTATTTCTAATCAAGTGGTACTACTTTCTCAAGTGTATTAGCGCATGACGGAATACTCGTTTCTGATTGGTCGATTTTTCGGAATTGTATAACTCAAAAACGACAAGTGATAGAGACTTGAAACTTAGTACATGTGTTCCTAATCAAGTGGTACTACTTTCGCAAGTGTATTTGCGCATGACCGAATACTCGTTTCTGTTATCTCCCATTGTTAAATAAAATGGCAAGGGAATCGTTCGTAACTGTTGCTACAGTTACAATCTCTAGTTATTCTTCTTCTTCTTAACTTTTGTTTGTCCAGAGCAGAACTCGGAAACTACTTGAAGTAATTGATTGAAACTTGGAACATAGATAGATGGCAATGTGAAGTTGTGCACCTTGCAAGAATTATAACTCTGGGCCACTTTGTTGCAAAGTTATCTGCCCTTGTTCAATATTTTAATAGTGTAAACTTTGTCCAGAGCAGAACTCAGAAACTACTTGAAGGAATTTATTGAAACTTGGAACATAGATAGATGGCAGTGTGAAGTTGTGCACCTTGCAATAATTATGAGTTATCTCCCCCTTGTTCAATATTTTAATTGTGAAAACTTTGTCCAGAGCAGAACTCAGAAACTACTTGAAGGAATTTATTGAAACTTGGAATATAGATAGATGGCAATGTGAAGTTGTGCACCTTGCAATAATTATGAGTTATCTCCCCCTTGTTCAATATTTTAATAGTGTAAACTTTGTCCAGAGCAGAACTCAGAAACTACTTGAAGGAATTTATTGAAACTTGAAACATAGATAGATGGCAATGTGAAGTTGTGCACCTTGCAATAATTATGAGTTATCTCCCCCTTGTTCAATATTTTAATAGTGTAAACTTTGTCCAGAGCAGAACTCAGAAACTACTTGAAGGAATTTATTGAAACTTGGAATTTAGATAGATGGCAATGTGAAGTTGTGCACCTTGCAATAATTATGATTTATCTCCCCTTGTTCAATATTTTAATAGTGTAAACTTTCTCCAGAGCAGAACTAAGAAAGTACTTAAAGGAATTTATTGAAACTTGGAATATAGATAGATGGCAATGTGAAGTTGTGCACCTTGCAAGAATTATAACTCTGGGCTACTTCGTTGCAAAGTTATCTCCCCTTGTTCAATATTTTAATAGTCATTGACAAACTGCAATGGGGAGACATATGTTTTTTCATAAAAACAACCTTTCTAGTTTTAACTTGTGACTGGAACACCGAAAACGGGCAGTCGCTTTTTTATGTAAAAACAGCAAGTCTACGCATAAATATCTCTCTGGGTTTAACAGAGTTTTAAAAACTTTATAAGTATCGCAACGAGGAGAATCGTCAATACTACTGTGCCAGTTTTGTTTCATGCAATCTATTAATCTTTGTTTAAACTGTTTAATAAAAATATTTATTTCTCCAACATCTTGAGATACCCATACAAAACCAAATCCGTATCTAAAGAGGAGTGTTTTAACACTTGATGCCCAAGTATGCCTACCAGCTTCAACGAGTGACTTAAGCATTTTGTAACAATTTTTAGGGTAACGATATTCTTGCATTTGTAATAGTTTACACCAATATTTTATACAATTTGTATGATACACTATACATAAAGGAAGTCGCCCACATTCACCTAACGCCACATTATTGTTAGCAGAATTGTTAACCCCTAAGAAGTATTTACAAAAGTCCACTTGAACCTTTTCAATTGTACTGGAGTATTCATATCCCCAAACCTCTGAGCCATAACATAAAATGGGTTTTACCATGGAGTCAAATAATTTAAAAATTTCATTATGCAAAAACATACCAAATGGTCTTTGATATTTTCTTATGGCAAATACAGCCTTTTTTGCCTGGGCTGCAAGTTTAATTTTTGCAGATGACCATGACAACTTAGGGGTAAACAATAAACTGATATGTTTGTAATAAGGAGTTGTACTAATAAGATTACCATCAAAAACCCAGTTTTCGTATAAGCATAGTCGACCACCATTTCTAAAAACAATGATCTCAGTTTTCTTGAGATTAACAGTCATTTCAGAAGAGAGACAAAAATGATGTAAAAACATTTAGTTGGACTTGTAACTTTGATGCTGTTTCTGCCAAATGTGTGACATCATCAGCGAATAAAAGACATAAAATGTCAGGTATATCATGAGTGATGAATATGCCAGTACCACACTGTTCTCTAAGCAACGTACAGAGATCATTAACATATAAAGAAAAGATTATTGGGCTACTCTTGTCCCCTTGTCTCGTGCCAACATTACATGAGAATGACTCAGTGAGACCATTTGGAGTGCGAACACATGCTTTAGTTTTGCTATACATTGATGTGAATACATTAAACAATTTACCAGTTAACCCTTTCCTAGCAATACTTCTAAACAATTTGTCATGATTTAACGAATCGAAAGCTTTGCTAAAATCAACAAAGAGGCAATAAAAACGACCCCCCTTTTTGGATAGATATTTTTGTACCATGGATTGAAGAGAAAAAATATTATCAATGGCCGAATACCTTTTCCTAAAACCTGCTTGGGCCTCGTCAATTTTACCTTCGTGTTCGGCCCACTTATATATCCTAGCTGTTGTTATATGAGAAAATATCTTGTACATAATGCTTATAAGTGAAATACCTCTATAATTACTTGGGTCATTTTTCGGACCTGACTTGTGTATCTGACAAAGAATACTCTCTGCCCATGGATCTGGATAAACACCAGTATTTAAAATAGCATTGAATAATTTATTTAAAATCAGAACTATTTCATTTTCAGTATGTTTAAAGAATTCAGCGCCAATGCCACATGGCCCTGCACTTTTACCAGATTTAAGATTTCGAATACCCGCAACAATTTCATCAGTTGAAATAGGGCAATTTAATGCATCATTGTCATTCAACATTTCATAATGTGCAAAATCAATATTGATACTATTTTCATTTTTCAATAGTGTTTTAAAATAATTCAACCATTCTAATTCGGAAATATCATTACCATTACAGGGTTTGGAGTAACCTTGTTTTATTGTTTTCCAAAACAAAGATGGGTTTTTTCTTGCTTCAACAAGTTCTTCGCGTTTACTTTTTTCATATAAACGTTTTTTATTATTACAAGTATTTTTAAATGCATTTCGATCAGATTTATATATATTAAGATCCGAATCTAAATTTGATAGACGGAATAATCTTAAATGTGAATATTTTCTTTGCTTTAATTTTTCACAATCCGAATCCCACCACGGTGGTTGCGGATCAGTAAACAAATTAAAAGGTTTGTTCTTCAAAAGCATTGATTCAGCCGCTGTGGCATAAATATGTGTAATAGTTTCAACCGCTTTATTTATATTAATGTTTGTTTATTGGCATATTTGATCATATGACGCTGTAATCAGAGTTCTTATTTTTTCTAAAAATACAGTTTTATGTTCATCCTTCCATTTATATTTTAGAATCAAACGCATGTTTTCATTTGTCTTATCAATTTTTGATATATTATTTTCATTTGGAAATTTCAACTGGCAATTCAAAGGAAAATGTATTGATTCATCTCGGTTTTCTATACAAAAATATGATATATAAGGAAAAATATCACTAGACGCTATATTATAATCAACAACGCTGGCACCGTTATGATTTATACATGTAAAGTTACCACGCAAATCATCGTGAAGTCGACCATTAATTATATGAATATTATTACAACAACATAATTCCACAAGTGATTTACCAAAATTATTGTAACGTACACAATCTAAGTTATTCCTTCTCATATCAAAATGATCATTATCGTAATCAACCTCTCCAAAGACAAAATCTAAATTATCACTTGGAATAAAATCTAAAAAGTTAGTAGTTCTAGAACCTTCAGGTGACACATACGCAAAGTACATAATAAAATCTTTTAAATGTTTAAAGAGTGAGCTTTTAAGATGCAAAACAATACAATTTTCTAAATTTAAGCAAATTTGTGTAATACTGACATGTTTAAAAAGTTTTTCCTTTATAAATATTCCAACTCCACCACTATTTCTAAAAGCATTTCTATTTTTGATCCTCACACAGTCAAAGTATGCATATTCACTCAAGAAATCCATAAATTCACCTTTAAAAATACTCCCAAGTTTCAACAAGTCCTATAATATCAAACTGTTTCAAGTAATTCTTTAAATTCTCATTACTACGATGTTTATTCAACCCTTCTATATTCCACGTGAGAATGTTTATATATGTAAATATTTCATTCGGTGCGCCTTGGCCTTCTTCCTATAGTATGTTAACGTCCTCGTCCAGAACTCCGCCCCCAGTCTCATGCACATTATGTGATTCCCGATTTCCAGCCAATGGATTGTCGTTTGTTTCAGGTCTCTGACCTCGTGTTTGTCGTGTCCATGCGCGGTCATTATTACTCACCAAAACAGGCCTGTCATTTTCACAATCGTATCGAAAAACCTTATTGTCAATGACGAGTTTATCGTAGCGTATCGATGCGTATTTACCGTTGTTTCTCGCAGCTATCATGTGTTTACCCAATTCGCGCCTGGCCGTTTTAACACGATCTGTGTAGTCTTGTTGTACTGCATACACGGATTTCTTGTCGAGGGTTTTTTAAGCGCCACATAGAATTTGTTCTCTGTCTTTAAAGCGATTAAATTTTACAATTATACTGCATGTATCATTGTCTCTTGATTTGATTCTATGCGCACGTTCAATTTCCACATTTTCGTACTCCGGTAGATTTAAGTCCGTTTTAATGAAATCCCTTACTTTCTCCTCGCATACGTCCCACTTCTCATTGAGTGAACCACTAATCCCGTGGATACGAAGATTATTCCTCCTTGAGTGTCCTTCCAAATTGTCAATTATATCCATTAAATTTGAAACTTGCTTACGCATAATCTCATTTTCAAGTCTAAGACTTTCATTTTCAGACTTCAGTTCCTTGATGGAATCATTCACATTGTCAATTTTTGAAGACAAAGCATTTAAGTCGCTTCTTACTTGCTTATTCTGCCCGTCAATGTCAAATTTCATAGAGTTTAAAAACGACATGATCTCACCCTGTGGCTCTGCACGGCCTAGTGATGACCTTCTATCCGTTGGTGGAGCACTAGCTGCTTGGGCGAATGAAAAGGTACGTTGTCGAGTCGATACTTGTAAACTCTGAGCGTTCTGAGAAGAAGAAGAAGAAGACTGTTTCTGTGTTGGCCCAGGATTGACCTCTACATCACCGCTAGCCAACAACAATAACGACATACCGACTAAAATCCTCAAACACAAAGTCATTGAGTTTCTTGCTATACACAACACTGCCATTCTGTTCTTACATTTACCCGGCGTTGAAAATAGTCCAATTCGTGCCCTATTTACCTTGGTTTACCTTGGTTTAGAGACCAATATAGGCTTCCGCCTCTCCGGTCCATTTTGTCTTTGGGAAATTTTTCCCGCTTCCGGTCCTTCATTTATTAACACAAATTTGAATGGCGCGTTGCTCCAAAATTTATTGAGTAGTGATTTAAAACTATTGACACTTTTGGCATTGATAACATCCACAGGCAGATTATTCCAGGGGTTTATAATACGTTGAGAAAAAGAATATTTCCTAATATTTGTTCTACAGTGATGTTTGTAAAGTTTGAAATTATGACCTCTAGTTGTTGATTTGTTTAAATGGAATAATTTGTTGACATCGACTTTATCAATTTTGTTGAGAATTTTGTATGTTTCAACCATGTCAGCCCGCATTCTTCTGTATTTTAAGGTTGGAAGACCTAGTATTTTTAGTCGTTCAGGGTATTCTTTGTGTTTTAACTCAGGTATTAGTTTTGTTGCTCTTCTTTGGACATTTTCAATGAGTATTTCCTCCTTTTTATTTATGACCGACCAATCTGAACTTCCATATTCCAGATGTGGCCTTACTAGACTCTTGAATAGGATAAGCAGCATTTCTTTGTCCATGAAATCGAAGGATCTTTTAATTATTCCTAATATCTGGTTCGCTTTTTTGACTTTAGTGTTTATGTGGTTGACAAATTTTAATTTAGAGTCAATAATGATGCCTAGATCCTTTTCTTCGCTTGTTGTCCCCCGCTTTAGCGAAAGCGGGGGACTATTATTTCTCATTCGTCAGTCAGTCCGTCCGTCAGTCCGTCAGTCCGTCAGTCCGTCCGTCAGTCACGCTGTCACACTTTCGTTTCCGGGCTATTTCTCTGCAACCGCTTTTTCGAATTTGATGAAATTTCATAGGAAGGATCACCACCAAGTGTAGATGCGCATATCGTGTTTGCGTTCCGGTTGGATTATTTTTCACGGAGTTATGGCCCTTTACCCCTATGTATGACTAAATTCATTTCCGGGCTATTTCTCTGCAACCGCTTTTTGGAATTTGATGAAACTTCATAGGAAGGATCACCACCAAGTGTAGATGCGCATATCGTGTTTGCGTTCCGGTTGGATTATTTTGCACGGAGTTATGGCCCTTTACCCCACCATCAGGCTATGTATGACTAAATTCATTTCCGGGCTATTTCTCTGCAACCGCTTTTTGGAATTTTATGAAACTTCATAGGAAGGATCACCACCAAGTGTAGATGCGCATATCGTGTTTGCGTTCCGGTTGGATTATTTTTCACGGAGTTATGGCCCTTTACTCCACCATCAGGCTATGTATGACTAAATTCATTTCCGGGCTATTTCTCTGCAACCGCTTTTTGGAATTTTATGAAACTTCATAGGAAGGATCACCACCAAGTGTAGATGCGCATATCGTGTTTGCGTTCCGGTTGGATGATTTTTCACGGAGTTATGGCCCTTTACCCCACCATCCGGCTATGTATGACTAAATTCATTTTTCCGGGCTATTTCTCTGCAACCGCTTTTTGGAATTTGATGAAACTTCATAGGAAGGATCACCACCAAGTGTAGATGCGCATATCGTGTTTGCGTTCCGGTTGGATGATTTTTCACGGAGTTATGGCCCTTACTTCTGAACCGTAATAGGTACTGCTTTCATATTTCACATGTGTATTCCTTGTGACAACCCCTTTCCATCAATACCAATTTTTGTGACCTTGACCCTGGCGGGGGACCATGATTCTCTGAATTTGCTTGTTTTCTCTATTTCTTTTCCTTCCATGAAGTATTTGTTTTCTGATTCTGTTCCTAGCTGAAGATGTTTGCATTTTTTTTGGTTGAATTTTAGTAACCAGGTTTCAGACCAGTTTGCCAAAGAGTTAAGATCTTTCTGTAGATTTTCCTTTTCACTATTATTGTTGACTATTGAGTATATCTTAGTATCGTCAGCGAAAAGCTTGGTAATGTTGTTTACAGTGTCTGGAAGGTCGTTGATGTAGATCGTGAAGAGGATAGGTCCTAAGACACTTCCTTGGGGGATATCACTTATAACAGGCGCCCACATCGAGTGTGTAGTACTACTCTCTGTTTCCTGTTGTTTAGAAAGTTTTCTATCCATTTAAGTAGCTTCGAGTCGATGCCATAGCCTTTTAATTTATGAAGAAGTCTTTTATGGGGCACTGTGTCAAAAGCCTTCTGTAAGTCAAGGTAGATAATATCTGTATTGTTTTTCTCGTCAATGTTGTTTGTTCAATCTTCCATGACTTCAAGAAGTTGAGTCTGACAAGATCTCCCACTTCTAAAACCGTGTTGGTGCTTAGTGAATAGATGGTTTGATTCCATGTGGTTCATGATAGAGTCTCTGATTTCTGTCTCCATTACTTTTCCTATAATTGAAGTAAGGCTTATAGGTCTGTAGTTTGACGCTAGTTGTTTAGATCCAGTTTTGTGTATGGGCATAATATTGGCCATTTTCCAGTCAGTTGGTACAACAGAGTTATTCATAGATTGGTTAAATAGGGTACATAATGGTTTTGTGATCTGGGAAACAGTTTCTTTGATGACTTTCGGGTGAATGCAGTCGTAGCCTGGTGATTTTGTTTCCTTTATATTGTTAAGATGTTTACTAATGTTTGATTCAGTGAAGGTCACAGTTTCTAATTTTTTCTTTCAAAAATAGGTAAGCCATCTCCCTCCTTTGTGAACACGCTCTCGAAAAAGGTGTTTAGCAAATATGCCTTTATATTGTTATCTGTTTGAATGTTACCTTCTTCGTCAGTGATTGTTTGGATTTTCTCTTTAATTTTGGTCTTGGATTGTATGAACTTCCAAAAGACTTTTGAATCGGTTTTCATTTTTCTATATAAACCTATATCCACTCCCATTTTCAATTTTTTATTTTCGATTCACACGTGCTGAAAAACACGTCCACCATTAACAAGGGATGTAACACATGTAACAGTGTCCGCTCTCTAAGTTTGGCTGACGTACAACCAATTATCACTATACTTGGTCTCAAAAAAGCAGGACGGGCGTATTTTATGACATTTGGCGCTCTTGTTTCAACTTAGAAAAAAAACAGACAAGCATTTGGCGTTTGTTCTACGGCCCTCTTGTATTGAAATTTGATAAGCATAATTTTATGAAGCCTCTGCCACCAGTTCAGAACCAGGCCAGCTGGCGCATATGCATTGTGTGACTAGGATCTATCATCATTATTTCTCTCTTAATATTTATAGAATTTGATATGGACTCTCTTCCAAATGCAAAGCTGGTTAGGTCTATTTAAAAAAAATAAGTGTTGAAAGGCAAACTTATCTAACAGGAATGTCTTGGTAAACATAACATTTCGTAGCAGATCACTTGCTCCACTGTAATGCAAGTTGATCTGGCAAAGTCAAATTAATTCAGAAACTATATTCATGAATGAAATCAGAGGTGTAAATTGAGTTTAAAGAGTTTAGCCAAAGAGTTCTATTTGTTGTCTAGCTGCAAGACCTTAGTCAGAAGTCCAGCGTACATGACATTGAATCTTGCTTTGGCTATCTGTTCTTTCACATGCTTGACAAATTCTTATCCATCATCATTGGTCTTACATCAGGCCTAAAAACAGTCCTATTAGTATTATGGCAGGAAGCAAGTTGGCAGGGATGAATGTTTTGTGAATAACTGGTGCTAAAAAGCTAGGAAACCTGTTGCAAACAATGTTAACTCTTTCAGCGGCTATTTGCCTAAAGTGGTATATTCCGTGTACAAAATCTGGCGACTCCATTGTTCATGTAATAAGAGTAGTGGAATATTTTGATAACTAAAAGGCAAACATTGCTGATTTCACGTTAGTTAGCTCGCTATGAGCTGACTTACCAGAATCTGTTTGTTGGCAAAAATCTCACTTTTGCCATTGAAGCTGGAAGAGATGAAATTAAAACAAACAAATCAAGGGCTTGGCGTGAAACGGTTGTAACTAAAAACCTATTTTGAAAACCCTGGTTTAGGGGCAATTTTGACCCCTTTGTAAACAATGCAAATTTAGGGGCACCTAAATTTCCATTGTTTACCAAGTAAAATGATTTAACGCTTTTTAATACCAATTTAAGTTACAACCGTTTCACGCCAAGCTTTCGAAATGGGTTAGTTGGAAAACATATGTCACCTGCCAATAAGTCACCTAATGATCAGACCACAGAATTGATACATATGTATCGACTTTCATCACAAAATCTGTTATATAATGCTGGAAACCCTTTCAGCTGACATGACTGATTTTTCTGTTTTCTCTCTTTTTCCAGAAGTTACGACTGTTTCAAACTGACTGTGGTTTGCTGTTCCAAACGGATGTGATTCTTGAGACAATTTTGAACCAGGAATTGATTTATAATGGCTCATCAGTCATTTTGGAGTATGTGAATAATGACTGTACTCAATTACAGGATTTGACGTCTTATAAAATACCTTAATGAAAATAAAACAAAATCTATTTTGATAGCTTTGAAAAAGATATCCTTAAACCTTTTACCTGATACTGAATAGAGATTCACCTCGGTAGCTCAGTCGGTAGCGACGTGGGCTGTAAATCCAGGGGTTGTGAGTTCAAATCACGGCTTGGCCAACTTTCTTTCCGGCGTTTGACAAAAGTCAATGCGACATGCGTCATTCGTCTTCCACCAATGGGCTGATTCTATGTGGAAAAGCAGCAAGTTTCTTGGGAAGATTGTTGTGTGGAGTGGCAGTGCTGTTGTGAGAAAACCAGGAAACACATGAGTAGGTGAACTGGCCGCCGTGATATGACTGAGAAAATGTTAAAAATGGCGTTAAACCCCAATCAATCAATGAATAGAGATTAACCCTTTCCCTCATATAAAACACAATTGGACGCGTCTGCAGGAGAAGACTTTTAAAATAATTGTGGCAAATAAATGGACAAATTGCTTATAATGAGCAGCTCCTTTGCCAAAATGTTTTCAACTCTATTGAAAGATTGAAAGATTTTACTATTATTTAATAGAGATATTCCAAATATATGTCTACATGTTTTCAAAGTCGTCTGCTGCTGATTTGTTGTATGTGGGAAAGGGTTAAGAACTGATACTGTGGTACAGCGTAGTATAACGAAGCAGAAATGTAGCAAAAACATAATAGAACGTGAACATAGCGCGTCCCACCGGTTGATACGTTCAGTTGCGTTTGCTGACATGTTGTGCTGCGCTATGCTACGTTGTGGCCTCGTTGCTACCACGTTCCTCGTACAGCGTTATGCCACGCAATGATATGCTGTAACACATTGTTCTACGTTAAGAGCTGTATTATGCTAAGGTGTTTGACGTTATATGACGTTGTGTACGTTTCTGCTATGTTGTGCTATGAGTTTTTTTTATCTTCAATGCAAAACAACCCTAAAAGTCTATTAATTTAATAAAGGTATATTGGTCTTGAAACAAACTTACTATATATATTCAACGAGCAAAACTGTAACAAGACCTTTATTGAATTTGTTTGATTTTGAGGTCACAAGGTCAAATGTCGAAGGTCACGGTAACCTTCAGCTGAAAAATGTGTTTTACTCAATAACTCAAGAACGCTTATACCCAGGAACTTCATACTTGGTGTGCAGCTTGGTCCTAACCTGTAGATGACCCCTATTGATTTTGATGTCAGTAGGTCAAAGGTCAAGATCGTGGTGACCTTTGGCTGAAAAATGGTTTCCGCTCAATAACTGAAGATTGCTTGGGCCCAGGAACTTCATACTTGGTGTGCAGGTTGGTCACCAGCAGCAAATGACCCCTATTGATTTTGAGGTCACTATGTCAAAGACCAAGGTCATGGTAACCCTCAGCTGAAAAATGGTTTACGCTCAATAACTGAGGATTGTCACTGTTGCTTCATCTCCAGTCCAAAACTAAAAAATTCATCTCCATCATTTCTTTTCCTCCCCTACGACCACACAAATGGGGAGACAAGCGCTTTTTCAAAAAAGCAATCTCTAGTTAAATTTAATTGCGCGCTAAATAACCTTAGCTGTCGATGCGCCATAAAACAATATACATTCATTCATTCATTCTTATAAATGATGACTGATGTTCGATTGATAGTTGTATTATAAATAGTGAATGATCGAAAAGCGTTTTACTTAAATTGTTCTCGTAGCCATCTACCCCTTGTGTAAGCATTGCACAATATAATGTAAGTTATGAACAAGAGACAGAAAAGGCAATATTTAAAAGGGGAAGTGCGCACCTTGGGGCCTAGATGTTTACTTTATGAAGTCCATCTCGCACTGTTCTGTTCTTTTGACTCAGTACTTCCCGCAACTCTCAAGCAAAGGTGCAATTCAATTTGAATCATATCATGTGTTGGCACTGAGAGACGGATGCATTTTTTAAGCACTATTTAAGACATATAAATCTAATCAAATGAGTTTTCTGATATAACATATGTTCGATTTATATGAATACGTTAAACTTTGACTTACTCAATACATAAAACTACATATTACAACATTATTTAAGAAACATTGTCTTCTTATTACCTCCATTTCTGGAGCATCCAATTACTTACGCGCCCCAAGATTTGTCCATTTGGTATGTATGACAAGATGTTTGTTGGAGTCAATTGACTGCTCGTTCGCTGGCTGCTTAAAGGACCTTCCGTGATTTATAAACGTTTGCTACATGTCTAATCAGGGACGAGTAAATACTCACAAAGAGCATGTAATAAAATGAAATAGGAGGTTAATGAATCACAAACTTAAAACATTAGATAAATTATAAAAATATAGTCGCCAGCGACTTATAATTATGTGATGTTTCATACTTGCAGATTCATTTTCAAGGGTGAAATGATATTCTTTAAAAAGTTATCTGAAATACGTGACACAAATGCAAATCAGTAAAACATTGAAGTAAACAAGACAGTTAATATACTATGAAAATCAAAATACATTTTATTGTAGTTTTAATGTATTTTAAAGCTACTTTAAATATTGAAAGCCTACCATAATGTAGATTACTTAAAAGATTTAAATTGATGATAATGAAAATATAGGTGTTCATGTTATTACACTGGATGCGTATAAATATATAAATCTACGTTTAACGACCTTGTGATTTAAGATCGGCTCAATAGATAGTCTTGAAATGTTGGCAAATGGTAATCAAACGGGAGCCTAAAATAGATCTCTTTTCGATAACAATCTCTCGAATATTAAATGAACTAAAAATAATCTTGTAACTGTTAAACTATTTTTTGCGAAACTTTCGTTTTAATTCGCATTAAGTTATATTATGTGTCATAGCAGATGTATGTAATTGATAAAAGCACGCAGGTAATACTATTCCCTGCTTTCTGCCGTCAATTTAATCCGAAAACCACTTCAAATCGTGATGGCGATTTCTTTAACCACACTATCATTGTCGTAAATACATGCGTTTTGACGTCAAAATCGACGTTATTATCTTAGCCGGTCACACAATCCCGAATCTCTTTTTGTCCACTTTGAAGTGGGTGTCTTACAGTAAGTGAAAGAACGTCAACGTTTTCCCAGTCAAATAGATGCTCCAGCATCTACCATACCTATTCTTAAGGTATTATTTTCTAGTCATAAGTAATTAAGTTCATACGGTCAAGGTATCTGTTGAACAAATTAAATGCAAAACTGTGCCTTTTAATCTATTTTCTTTTAAAGAAAAAATAAACTGTTCTGTCCCTTCATTGATTTTAATTAAGTTCAAACCGTTAGAAACATACGAAAAACTTACGTATAAGTAAAGAGATGAACACATCTAACAATCACTTAGTCATATTCGTTTCCAAACAGATCATAAGCAAGATATCTCAGCGCTGCGCAGAAGAAGTTCGACCAATTCCCACATTTTTTACAGAAGAGCTGACCAAACTAAGAGACAATGAATGGAAAGAAAAAACACGATAATGCAGCAAAAGATCAACTTGCACGTATGTGCAGGGTAATCATAGGTTTACACTTTTCTCAAATGTTTTAAATTTCGCATTCTTAGGGAAATTCTGTATGTATATATTTTCTTGATCATAATTGTTTATGCATAAATAAAAAATAAATAACAAAATGAGTTTGTTTCATGTAATTTCCGATCATTAAGAATTATGTACTGTACAATTAGCCGTTACATTTTCGCCGACTGCACTAGTAAGGATTCACTAAAATAAAGAAATCAACGCTCTTGGGTAATTAACTATTTTCTACTGGTCGTATGGTGTAAACGCATCAGAACATCGTATATTAATGAACTATTTATGTCTACACAAGACAATGGGTCAAAACATCTTAAAGACATTAAAGAAGATGGTAACTGTATCATGTATGTACAAGAGAAAGTTGATGCAACGCATCAATGTCGCCGGATATCCATAGTGCAGTTATGCATAACACTAACATTATAGAAGTTGAATAAACAGATATCAACTGAGGGGCATATTGGAACATCAGGGGCGGGGTCAAGTGAAAATGTATCATAACTTGCATTGTTTTGTCAACGAAGTGAATGATAATTGAAGCCTTTCATTGTTTATGATCAATCTCCATTCCAAAGTAGGTTGACCATACACACAACCAACTAATTATTGATCATAAACAGGAATGGAAATGAGTAATCTTGCTAATCATTAGTCTTAGTATGTATACAGTGCACATCAGTGTACATCAAGGAATAATTATAAGATTTGTGAATTCCACATACACTTTTCAAGATGTTTGTCAGAATATTTGAATTTTATTATTTTTCAATAAAACCACAAAACAGACAATTTAGAATTTGCATGCAATATCACGTCATTTTACCTTTCCTCTTTTAAAGTCAACAGTGGACACCTTTGCAGCAATCTACTTTTAAAACAATGAGATAAGGGTTAAATCGCTGAAGACATGAGCTTTCTCTTTTTCTCAAAATGATATTAGCTTGGCATCCTAATTATATCATACTTTAACAAATGTTGAAATGTAGTCCAATATTTATAAATTAGACCACCTTCGAAATATAATATCAACTAAACAGTTAAATCTCATTGAAATTGTTGTATAATTTAAACTTAATTTCGAACATAAACTTAGCCCTACAACATGTTAATTTATTTGAATTCTTTCCTTCTTTTTTTATAATGAAAATAACAAACTACTCATGTTTTAAAATTATATTATGATGAGCGCCCTTGTGTCAATGATGCATAACAATATGCAGATCGGAAGCAATATGCCTTTAGGGAATTAAATGACACATTTAGAATTGTCAAGGACGAAATAATTTTGTACGAAAGACTCGATTCTTTCTTATTCGCAGAAGTGTCGTTCTTGAAACTCTCTTTATAGGCAGAGAGTGTTCGTTCAAAGTCATTTTTCCATTAAAACCAGTTTTATCTCGGTTTGTTCTTTTCTTCATTTGTTTCGAACATTTAAACATTTTAAATCACCTATAATTTACTATTTGTAAGTGAGTGTAAAGAGCGGCTCTCTGCAAAGGAGATTGATCTACGCAGTTGGTATTCGCGAGTCACGCAGGTGCGCGTAAGTAAACAAATTCGACTGCGACGTAAAGGTTTGTAGTTATCGCCTTTTGATTACATGTAGTATATAGTGTAAAATAAAGTATACCAGTCTAGCTAATAGGGACTGTTTTGTCTTCGTAAACAAGAGAAAGTTGATGCAACGCATCAATGTCGCCGGAAATCCATACTGCAGTTATGCATAGCACTAACATTATAGTAGTTGAATAAACAGTTATCAACTGAGGGGCATATTGGAACATCAGGGGTGGGGTCAAGTGAAAATGTTTCATAACTTGCATTGTTTTGTCAACGAAGTGAATGATAATTGAAGCCTTTCATTGTTTATGATCAATCTCCATTCCAAAGTAGGTTGACCATAAAAACAACCAACTAATTATTGATCATAAACAGTAATAGAAATGAGTAATCTTGCCAATCATTAGTCTTAGTATGTATACAGTGCTTTCATTAAGGAATAATTATAAGATGTGTGAATTCCACATACACTTTTCAAGATGTTTGTTAGAATATTTGAATTTTATTATTTTTCAATAAAACCACAAAACAGACAATTTAGGATTTGCATGCAATAGCACGTCATTTTACCTTTCCTCTATTAAAGTCAACAGAGGACAACTTTGCAGCAATCTACTTTTAAAACAATGAGATAAGGGTTAAATCGCTGAAGACATGAGTTTTCTCTTTTTCTCAAAATGATATTAGCTTGGCATCCTAATTATATCATACTTTAACAAATGTTGAAATGTAGTCCAATATTTATAAATTAGACCACCTTCGAAATATAATATCCACTAAACAGTTAAATCTCATTGAAATTGTTGTATAATTTAAACTTAATTTCGAACATAAACTGAGATTTATTTATTTTAATTCTTTCCTTCCTTTTTTATAATGAAAATAACAAACTACTCATGTTTTAAAATTATATTATGATGAGCGCCCTTGTGTCAATGATGCATAACAAAATGCAGATCGGAAGCAATATATGCCGTTAGGGAATTAAATGACACATTTAAAATTGTCAAGGACGAAATAATTTTGTACGAAAGACCCGATTGTTTCTTATTCGCAGAGGTGTCGTTCTTGAAACTCTCTTTATATGCAGAGAGTGTTCGTTCAAAGTAATTTTTCTATTAAAACCAGTTTTATCTCGGTTTGTTCTTTTCTTCATTTGTTTCGAATCAAATAAACATTTTAAATCACCTATGATTTACTATTTGTAAGTGAGTATAAAGAGCGGCTCTCTGCAAAGGAGATTGATCTACGCAGTTGGTATGTAAAGAAATTAGACTGTGCGACGTAAAGGTCTGTAGTTATCGCCTTTTGATTACATGTAGTATATAGTGTAAAATAAAGTATTTCAGTCTAGCTAATAGGGACTGTTTTGTCTTCGTAAATAAAACAAAAAAACATAAATGCGAGTCAAAATAAAGAAACTGAAAATACCTAAAACATCGGAATATTTATTTCATTTTAGATGTGTCATTACTTAATGTTTTTAAACAAACACAATTGTATTATGATCAAGACATCTAAATGCGTTTCTTTCTAATAATAATCCCCCCTCCCATGTGATTTCAGAAAACCTATTAAAAATAGAAGTCGCGGGCTTCTGCCCGGCGACTAATAATATATATAAAAACACACCCGTCTCAATAAATCATGAGTCTAAAGCAACAGGTATACATATTTACCTGTCAAATAATTACCCTCTAATGTTCCCTCGATCCGCTCTACCGACCAGCTAGGAATTAAATCGAGTTGACGTATCGGGAACAAACCGTAAAGACACAACAAACGACACATACACACTCGTTTACACTTCACCTTTAATCATTATTAGCTCCAACTCGCGACCTCTGTCAGAAATTTACTAATAATGTTTGGTCATTTTTAGCTCGACTTTTCGAAGAAAAGGCTAGCTTTACTACTCGCCCCGGCGTTGGCGTCGGCGTTGGTGTCGCACCTTGGTTAAGGTTTTTGTACCAATTCCCTTTTTTGTCAAAACCATTACAGACATTGCTTTGGGACTTACACCACTTATTCACCATCATTACCATCATCAACAAACAAGAGTACATAACTCTGTCAAGGTTTTTGTAAGAATTATAGCCCCTTTTTTACTTAGAATTTTGGTTAAGTTTGTTGTTCCAATTCACTTTTTGTCCAAACCATTACATATATGGATTCAAAACTTACAACACGCATTCACCATCATTAACTCCATCAACAGACAAGAGTACATAACTCTGTCAAGATTTTTGTAAGAATTATGGCCCTTTTTCGACTTAGAATTTTGGTTAAGTTTTTTGTACCAATTCACTTATTTTCAAAACCATAACAGATATGACTTCGAAACTTACAACACTTCTTCACCATCATTACCTCCAGCAACATACATGAGTACATAAATTTGTCAAGGTTTTTGTATGAATTATTGCCCTTTTTTTACTTAGAATTTTGGGTAACGTTTTTGTACCAATTTACTTTTTTTCAAAACCATTACAGATATTGCTTTGAAACTTACAATACGTATTCACTTTCATTACTTCTATCAACAGACAGGAGTCATAACTCTGTCAAGACTTTTGTAAGACTAATGGCCCTTTTTCGACTTAGAATTTCGGTTAAGTTTTTTGTACCAATTTACTTTTTATACCACCCCAATTTGTTTTATTTACTTTTTTTCGAAACCATTACAGATATGAATTTGAAACTTACAACACTTATTCACCATCAGTACTTCTATCAACAGAGAGAGTACATAACTCTGTCAAGATTTTTGTAAGACTAATTGCCCTTTTTTTACTTAGAATTTCGGTTAAGTTTTTTGTACCAATTTACTTTTTATACCACCCCAATTTGTTTTATTTACTTTTTTTCGAAACCATTACAGATATGGATTTGAAACTTACAACACTTATTCACCATCATTACTTCTATCAACAGAGAGAGAACATAATTCTGTCAATATGTTTATAAGAATTATGACCCCTTTTCGACTTAGAATTTCGGTTAAGTTTTTTGTACCAATTTACTTTTTATCAAAACCATTACAGATATTGCGTTGAAACTTACAACATTTTTTCACCATCATTATATCAAGCAACAGACAAGAGTACATAACTCTGTCAATGTTTTTGTAAGAATTATGGCCATTTTTCGCCTTAGATACTTAGAAGTTTTTCATACCACCCCACTTTTTTTCAAAACCATTAGTGATATAGCTTATAAACTTACAATACTTATTTATCATCATTACCTTCATCAACCTCTGTCATGTTTTGTTTAAGAATTATGGCCCTTTTTATGTCCCCCCCCCCCCCCCCCCCCCCCCCCCCCCCGGAATCTCCGATTCGGGGGGCATATAGTTTTTGGCCTGTCTGCACGTCTGTCTGCACGTCTGCACGTCTGTCTGTCTGTCTGCACAAAAAAAACTTTAACCTTGACCACTACTTTTGAACCATAACAGGTACGGCTACCATATTTCACATGTGTATTCCTTGTGACATGACCTTTCTGTCAGTACCAAAATGTTTGACCTTGCGACCTTGACCTTTGACCTAGATGTAGTTTTTGGCCTGTCTGCACGAAAAAAACTTTAACCTTGACCACTTCTTTTGAACCATAACAGGTACGGCTATCATATTTCACATGTGTATTCCTTGTGACATTACCTTTCTGTCAGTACCAAAATGTTTGACCTTGCGACCTTGACCTTTGACCTAGATGTTGCCATTCTCGAAAAAAACTTTAACCTTGGCCATTACTTTTGAACCATAACAGGTACGGCTACCATATTTCACATGTGTATTCCTTGTGACATGACCTTTCTGTCAGTACCAACATTTTTGACCTTGCGACCTTGACCTTTGACCTGGATGTTGCCATTCCCAATTTTAGTTAACCTTCCCCACTACTTTTGAACCATAACAGGTAAGGCTGCCATATTTCACATGTGTATACCTTGTGACATGACCTTTCTGTCAGTACCAAACTTTTTCACCTTGCGACCTTGACCTTTGACCTAGATGTTGCCATTCTCGATAAAAACTTTAACCTTGACCACTACTTTTGAACCATAACAGGTACGGCTACCATATTTCACATGTGTATACCTTGTGACATGACCTTTCTGTCACTACCAAAATTTTCACCTTGCGACCTTGACCTTTGACCTAGATGTTGCCATTCTCGAAAAAAACCTTTAACCTTGACCACTATGTTTAACCATAACAGGTACGGCTACCATATTTCATGTGTATATCTTGTGACATGACCTTTCTGTCAGTACCAACATTTTTCACCTTGCGACCTTGACCTTTGACCTAGATGTTGCCATTCTCGAAAAAAAACTTTAACCTTGACCACTACTTTTCAACTATAACAGGTACGGCTACCATATTTCACATGTGTATTCCTTGTGACATGACCTTTCTGTCAGTACCAACATTTTTGACCTGGCGACCTTGACCTTTGACCAAGATGTTGCCATTGGGGGGCATCAGTGTTTCACAAACACATCTTGTTTTATTTATAATTTTGATGTAAGTTATTCATACCAAATCAAATGTTATCAAAACAATTAGAGATATAGCTTAAACACTTAAACAAATCTTTTTACCATCATTACCTCCACCAACAGCCAAGAGTGCATAATTCAGTTAAGGTTTTTGTAAGAATTATGACTCTATTTCGACTATCACACAAACAAGTTTTGTTTTATTGGCAAGCACAAAAAAGTCAAGCATGCTGTCCTCCGACAGCTTTTGTTTGTTTATATCTTAAAAAAAATCGTAAACTGAAAACGAATATTCTTATTCGAAAACAGTATTCGAATATTCGTCCGTTTTTCGAATATTCGTTCCCATCCCTAGTATTTAGCATCATTGTGGACCTCTACCAAGATTGTTCAAATTATAGACCTGGGGTAAAAAATGACCCCTCCCCTGGAGTCACTTGTTCTCCATAGACTCATAGAGAATATTTTTTAAAAATCTTCTTGTCTTATAGAAGATGGTCCAGGCCTTTGATATTTGATATGTAGCATCATCTAGTGGACCTCTACCAAGATTTTTCAAATTATATCCCTGGGGTAAAAAATGACCCCACCCCGGGGGGTCACTTGTTTCTCATAGACTCATATATGGGAAAAGCTTTTAAAATCTTCTTGTTTAAAAGTAGAGGGCACAGGCCTTTAATATTCGGTATGTAGCATCATCTAGAGGACATCTACCAAGAGTGTTCAAATTATAGCCATGGGGTCAAAAATGACCCCTCCCCTGGAGGTCACTTGTTTCACATAGACTCGTATAGGGGAAAACTTTAAAAATGTTCTTGTCTAAAAGTAGAAGGCCAAGGCCTTTGATATTTGGTATGTAGCTTTATCTTGTGGACCTCTACAAAGATAGTTCAAATTATAGCCCGGGGGTCACTTGTTTGACATAGACTCGTATAGGGGAAAAACTTTAAAAATCTTCTTGTCTAAAAGTAGAAGGCCCAGTCCTTTGATATTTGGTATGAAGCATCATCTAGTGGACCTCTACCTAGATTATTCAAATTATAGCCCTGGAGTCAAAATTGACACCTCCCCGGGGGTCACTTGTTTTACATAGACTCATATAGGGATTTTTTTAAAAAGTCTTCTTGTCTAAAATATATTTTGTATGTAGCATCATCTAGTGGACCTCTACCAAGCTTGTTCAAATTATAGCCCTGGGGTCAAAAATGACCCCACCCCGGGGTGTTACTTGTTTTACATAGACGCATATATATGGAAACAACTTTAAAAATCTTTTTGTCTAAAACAAAAAGGCCCAGGACTTTGAAATTTGGTATGTAGCATCATTGTGGACCTCTACCAAGATTGTTCAAATTATAGCCCTTGGGTCAAAATGACCCATCCCCGGGGTTAAGTTGTTCTCCATAGACTCCTCATAGAGATTTTTTTTTAAAATCTTCTTGTCTAAAAGAAGAGGGACAAGGCCTTTGATATTTGGTATGAAGCATCATCTAGTGGACCTCTACAAAGATTGTTCAAATTATAGCCACGGGGTCAAAAATTACCCCATCCCGGGGGTCACTTGTTTAACATAGATAGAGAAAAACTTTAAAAAAATATTTTCTAAAAGTAGATGGTCCTTTGATATTTGGTATGTATCAATAGTTTATTTGCGTAATTAGGCCTCCGACCCACAATACATACATATTATATTACATTCAATTTACAATGTAGTAATGTGCACAATCAAATTTTTTCAAAAAGCTTTTAAACATAAAGGGCTATATTTTTAATAACTAATGGATTTTCATTTTGAAGAAGACAATAAAAATTCTGTAAGCTTGGTAACGCATTAAACCACGTATTTAGATACAAATCTCTAATAATCTTAAACTTTTCACAAACAAAGAAGGCATGAAACTCATTCTCGATAACTAAGGCATCTTTTTGCATAAAGCAATATACACAAATTCGATTTTCTCTTTCAATATTAAAATGACGACCAAGTTCAACGTTAAGTTAGGGTCTTGAGCATCTAAAACGTGACAGAGAACGTTTATAGTAGGGTTTAAAGTCGTATGCTACAGATTTTTCACAAAAAATTTGCCAATCAGAGAATTTCTTTATTCTTTGTATTGTATTAGTACATAACAATAACCCGTTGAAATAAGAAAATAAATATATTAATAATTGATCTAAAAAAATAAAATTGGCCTTTCAATGACATGACCAATTTCATCAAAGGCACAAATATAGGCATTTTGGCCGAAAACCTAAAACACACAAACAAATTAAAATGAAAACTACAAATCATATTAAAGTTCAAAAATAACTTTATATATAGAATGTTAATCAATATGAAAAAGGAATTATTGAGAAAAAAAGGAAAAAGAATACATTAAGCTGTTTTACAAGGTCGAAATGGTGTCAAATTTTACCCCCGAAAAAGTTAAAATCATAGAAATTTTCTATTCTACATGATAGAATTTTCTGTAATTATATAGTACAACTAAACATCGTTCACTTTAATAAAAAATGCAAAAAAAAATATAGGTCACCGTACTCCTTTTAGAGTAAAGGGCCTTTTTCCTTGCTTTTTCTTGCGTTTTCTTAGAAATAAGGCAGGTTTGCTTAAAAAACAGGCCGTGCTTCAAAGAAAAAGTCGATTTACCAGAAAAGGAGTACGGTGACCTATCTTTTTATTTGCATTTATTATTAAAGTGAACCATGTTCAGTGTTAATGGATAATTACAGAAAATTATATTATGTAGAATGGAAAATTTCTTTAAAAATTGTATGATTTTAACTTTTTCAGGGGTAAAATGTGACACCATTTCGACCTTGAAAAACAACTTAATATATTTGTTTTCATATTTTTCTCACACTGCGTGTGCTATAATACGTCGTTCTACATTTGTGTGCCACATTTATACCTTCGCAGGAAAATATAAAATCACGAAAATTAAGGAAATTGCGCGAACTCTTATAATCAAAACGGGCGCATATTTTTATGCTAAATAAATAATAAATTAAAGTTGTGTCTTTATTCACTAATGCATGTCTTTACTGTCATACGATATACATATCTATCATGTGCGGAGTTAAATCTATAAATCTGTGAAAGCTAGTGAGGAATAATCAGCAGATATTCATTAAGAACTGGTCAAACTATAATTATTAAAAGAATGCAGTTATATACAGTTTAACATGCGTGAAAATAGATGCTTTATGCTTTTGTTCCGTTCCGCAAAATACAGTTACCCACCGTTGAAAGGTATTCGAACCATCAGGCAAGTGGATTTTGATTTATGGCTAGACGTTCCTATTATGCACATCTTTACAAGAAATCAATAGCTTTGTAGGTCGTTCCGTTCCAAGATAAATTCAATGTTTGTTTGGTGTTTTACGCTGGTTTCAACAATATATTTCAGTTATATCACGGCGTTTCCTGGGTAAGTTACCAGCACTACTTGTCCTTTTATCTTGACAACAACGAGTCATTCGTCATGCTTACCCCGCAACCCTGAGAGCCAAGAAGGGAAAGTCATTGCTATCATTTTTTTTTTTTTTTTTTCAAACTTTATTTGCCACGTCCTTAGGTATGGAGAGGTCGTGGCCATCCTCTCTCATACCTTACATCAAGATTTTTCAAATTTATCATAAGAATATAAGAATAAATACATACATACAAATGGTTTTTTAAAAATAGTTTGCTTTTTTTCCATCTAAACCCCAATCATGCTGAATTGTGTTGTATAACAGTTTTTCTCTGATTTGCAGATCATATCATTTTTGTTATTGTTCATTTTATTCTTTGGAGATTTTTTAAAGCTTAATTTGTCAAAAAAACTCACACAAATACAAACCCATAACTCATTGTACATATGTACAATCTATTATTGGTCTATGCTGTGTTCAGATGTACATGTATTCTAAGAGTTATTTGCAGCATGATAAGGGTTAAACTAATCAGGGTTTTCCATGACGCACAAATCCTGCGTCATTGACGCATTTTCAATTCAAATGACCCCCAAAAATAATATCTGTGCGTCCCTATGGACGCAATGTCGGTAAATCGAAGTCCATTCTATAATCTCGGTTTTCCAAAAATCTGTATTTAACTTAGTCCTTATCCTTTTAATCCACCTCATAGAGGCCTGACGTTTAATAACTCACAATGTGGTCGATTTGAACCGAGGATAACCGAAATACGGTATTGTGGGTATTGTTGTTAAAGTACACCAAAATGGATATTAAACGGAATAGTTATATATCTTATTCAAACAAGTTTGGGCGATATTTCGTTTATTTATTTTTTACCGATTTCGTCTAATTTATTTAACCGAAAACAAATTTGTTACAGATTTCAAATTTTTCGCCGTTGTGAATTGAATTTGATAGATTAAAGTGGTAAAGAAGTAAGCTGCATACATTTTAGGCTCAAATTAATATAATAATAATTACAGATATGGTTTTTTGTATCGTTGCGATAGCTGTCAAGGATATAAACGGCATAATAACGTGAATCGAGTCTGTCTGAAACATGCAAACATGCCATGGATTTAGACTTCTGTTGACCAATAAACGAGAAACCGAAAGTCTAAATTATTTGGACTATATTTAACTCTGAGTGACTGGTTTACGCTTTATCGATAAACTTAAACACAGTTCATACTAATTACTTTTCCAAACGCAATTTTCTTCCTTTTTCCATATGTCTTGTATATTGAAAGACTGATCTCTTTTAAGTTAACTGCTGCAGATTTGTTTATTTAAAATAAGGAAGAGATATATACTGTAATTAAATTCAAAAGTTGTATGTATACATTTTAGACAATTGTATTTCATTTTTAGTTCATAGTTTATATATATAAAGTCATTGCTATCATTTTCAAATGATTTGGTATGACCCGGTCAGGGATAGAAAATGTCACCTCCCGCACCGAGGCAAACGCTCTACCACTACATCATCGATGCGATCAATATTCCTAATTAAACCTCACTCAATATTAATGAAATTCCACGTAAGAACTCAAGTGGATATCTTTTTAATCTTTAAAATATTTTTTTCGACAAGTGTCAGTTAGCTGTATGAATAGTTAGAATGTTTGGTACTTAACACCGCGTTTAGGTGTAGTTCAGTAACATTACATCTGTTAGGTCTTCAACCTGTTACCCATCTGAAAAAAGCTCGACCCGACCAGGGCTCGAATTCTGGTCCTCTAGTCCCGAGACGTACACTTGTCCGCGTCGCAACAAACGCTAGCTATGTAGCAAGGCAAGGTAATATAAGTACATGTATTCCATTATACATCCACATATCTGCATATTACGTACCAAACGGACATACCCCTCTACTACATAATCTCCCTCTATATGAAAATTCTACCTCGGAATAGTTGCAGTTTTAACAACTACTACTCTCTTACATTACCATTGGTTATTTCCGTTGGGCTCAATTGTAACCTATCTGTAAAAGTTCGACCCGACCAGGAGTCGAACTCTAGACTTATTGTTGACAGAGGCGACCTCTCTACACACACACATATGCTATGTATTCTAACCTTTTTACAATCGATCTCCCCACAACAGTTGTCTATGTGTTACAGTCCGTCTTACCACATAGGTTTAAACCTATTGGTAAAAGATGATCGAAGCTTGTCAACGTGACTATGTGTAAGCGATGCTTTAAAAACACCACGTGTAGAGAAAGATACCAATGTATGCGCGCCAATGCTCTAAACAATAAAAGTTTAATCTGTGCTCAGAATTTGTGTTC
Source organism: Serripes groenlandicus (assembly GCA_031761405.1). Taxonomy (NCBI): domain Eukaryota; kingdom Metazoa; phylum Mollusca; class Bivalvia; order Cardiida; family Cardiidae; genus Serripes; species Serripes groenlandicus. The sequence goes on along the minus strand of JASEVX010000010.1, from coordinate 4,602,360 downwards.
AAACATCTGATAGGTCGATTCACACACATTTGTAGAAGTAAAGAGTGCTCTCTAACACAGTGACAGTTCAACGTGCAGAAAGAATATTGATTTATTGATTATTTCGGTTTTACGCTGTTTTCAAAAATATTCCAGTTGCAACGGGGATGTATGAGAACATGAGAACGTTAAAAGTTGGCTTTTGTGAACAGTATATAAGATCCAGATTAGCTAGTGCATCCGCACAGTCTGATCAAGATCTACTGTTGATACTTGTTGATTCGAACCCATAGCAAGTGAACTTTGATTTACCTTTAGACGTCGTTATTATGCAACATGTTACAAGTAATGAATAGTTCTGTAGGTCGTTGTTCCGTTCCGCAAAAAAACCAGTTACCCACACAGGTAACTGTATAATGCGGAACGGAACAATATATATGTCGCAATTCATTGTTTCGTTAACACGGTTAAAATGCGTTTTATGTTTTGGAAGGTGATTATTATGTAATAATCTTCTTCCTATGGGATTGCACACTGACCCAAATGGAATATGCCCTATAACATTTAATTCTACAGGAACTTTTTTATACATACGCTAATCAATATAGTGTGATGAATTCAAAGTAAAATCTACCTAATAGTCTTTTCTTTTACAATCAGTTGAATGAAGAATATAGAGTTTATACTTTATTTTCAAACTTAAAATGTATTTGTGTCTTTTAAAGTGAATTTTATTTTAAGAAATACAAATATTTCTGCAGTAAACATTACTATGTATATTCTTACGCGCCACGCTTTTGTGAACAACACCGATACACCAGCCCTGTGTTCCATAGTCACCAAACCCAAAACCTGTTTTGCGAAACCTATATAGGTTTCGTCGATAATCCGTGCATTAGTCGGTAAACCAAACCTGTTTGACGGGAGTACATGCATAATACAGGTAGGTTTCGTTCCGCTCCATAGACAAAACGTGTTTACGTTGTGTTTACTATACAGTCACCAAACCCAAAACCTGTTTTGCGAAACCTATATAGGTTTCGTCGATAATCCGTGCATTAGTCGGTAAACCAAACCTGTTTGACGGGAGTACATGCATAATACAGGTAGGATTCGTTCCGCTCCATAGACAAAACGTGTTTACGTTGTGTTTACTATGGAACACAGGGCTGGTAGGTTTCGTTCCGCTCCATAGACAAAACGTGTTTACGTTGTGTTTACTATGGAACACAGGGCGGATCAGATATACATTACACAAACTAGGTCAATTCGAGGGCATACCGTGTCGTAGGGTAGTTTCCCCAAAATATGCTAATCTATCCTTAATTACGACTTTCAGTTATATTCTTTATATTTCCTCTAGTATATTCCTTTATAGGTTTTTACATCATTTATATATATTATATATGTATATATATATATATACTACTTGAAACGTTTTGGGAAAAAAGGAAAGAATCCCTCTCAGATATTTTCAAAATCGTCTGCTGCATTTGGAGTCCTGGGATAAATGTCTTGTGTTTTGTCACAATGTTGTCAATAGTTGTGTTAGGGAGAAGTGTTAGTTATCTGGTAATTCACGAATGGTGTGTTCTCCCGAACGACTACTCGACTAAATATGTATAAGGGGATTAGGGGGCATTCTAAATGGTAAATTACAGAATGATTATATAAAAAGGATTTATTGATTAGGCTTTAACGCCGTTTTCAACAATTGTTCAGTCATATCACAGCGGCCAGTTCACCTATGTGTTGTCTGGCTTTCTCACACAAGTAATCCACACAACATTCTTTCCAAGCAACTGGCTTCTTTTCCAAATAGACTGTTAGCCCATTGGTGAAAGATGAATGACGCTTGTCACATTGAAGGAAAGAATGATGGCCGAGCTTCGATTCGAACTTACAACTGCTGGATTGACAGCCCGCGTCGCTACCGACTGATTTACCGGGGGAAAGTTGAAAGATGTGGAAATCACTTTTCCTGAATTGGTATAGTAAAATCGAACTCATGCATACTAGATAAGCACCCTAACATGTTGCCTCTTTAGATATTGTAGCTCTTGAAAAACATGTTGTGGGAAAAGAAGCCTTTGGTTTTAATATGCATCGGGTGTTTGTTTTTTTAACAATTCGTTTAAATCAATCAGATTTTATCCGAATATCTAATTGTTTTAAATTGTAAAATATTTGGAAGTGTTTGAATCCACGCTTGACTCGTAATACACATAAAATAAATTATTTCTATAACAATCTGATCATCGTGAGATGTCATGATATTATTTAGATTTTACAACACTTTCTTTAATGTTCTTGTTATGTGAGAATTGGTTTAAATTGAAGGCACACCTATACTTAATTAAGCTTTCATGCAAGGAGAAAACATTACGTTCTACGTTGTATCCTCATTCAGACACAGTTTATCGAACATTGTTGCAAATGTAAAATTAATTCATGTTTTCATATTTTCATTCATAGCACTTATATACGTTCATTCATAGCATTTGTTGAAAAGCAAATCTGAAAGACAGTGGCTATCATAGAATTTTTATGACGAGCAAGTTCTCCTATTGTTACAATGTTTTAACTATATATTTATGTTCTCACTTTTGTAATGTTTAATATGAAATGTACTTGATCTTCAAATTTGGAAGAAATAAAGAATATCTATCTATATATCTTTGTCCTTATACAGACGCATAGAAAGATAGCATTAGCTATTGACGGATATGACTGAATTGTATTCTTTCCTGTACCTTTTTGTCTAAATATGAAAAAATGCTTTCTATATTTTTTACAAATATTTCTTTCTATATTTTTTACCAAAAATATATTTTGTTTCAATGCAATTTCTAAATGAATTGTATGTATGCAATACTCCTCACTTCTTGACAGTGTTTGCTAACTATTGTGAATATAATATAATGTTCAGCTGTCAACAATTTTGAAGTTTTTATTCTTTCTTTATTATTGTATTCTACTGATCAAAGAGGTCTTTGTACTGATGAAGGCGTTCTTCCGACATTATATAGTATAACCAAAGACCTAATAACACTAATTACCCTTTCCCACATACAGACACTTTCTAACACCTCTGCAGCAGACTTACTTTGATAACAATTTGGCAAAAGGATAAATTGCTTATAATTAGCAAATTATCGCCTGTTGTCACATTGTTTCAATTATATTCAATAATTGTTCTTTCAGTTGTAAAGAGTTTTCATAGTTTGGAGTAAAGGTTTTCAAAGTCATCTCCATTTCATCTGTTTCATTACACCCAAAGTGGAACAATTCTGGCCATTTCTTTACAGTCCTTCCTTTTGTTAAATGCCTGACATACAAGTTATGGTCTTTGCCTGATTTCTTTATACTATCATTTAAATGATTAAATTTAGAACAAACATTATAGATCTATGTGTTACTGCTATACATTTTGTTCATAATTGAAAGAAGAGAATAACAATATATTTTATTATTAATACACAGAACAAAAACTACTAAAATGTGTAAATTTCCCATTTCCACTTTCACTACTATGAAAGGATTAAAGGACTGAGAAAAGGGGTAAAGCCAGTTATAAAACAAAACAGTTGACTGCGGTATATCTCTAAGTAAACACGACAGTATGACACTGAGGTTTGTACACAGTGTGCTTATTGGGGATTAACACTAGTAGGCCACTGATTGACGGTGACCATATGTAATTTGACATCAAAGGCTTTCAAACGAAATTGCAACATCATGATTGCACTGTTTTAATGGCAAACAGAACTATTTTTAATACATAACCCTTTGTCTCATTGCTAAATAAAACAATTATATCCAAAAGATGAAAAGTTTACCATATCAAGGTAAATCTCTTTTCAAAGAACTGACAGCATACATTTTATTTGGGTTTATAGTTTGCAATCTTTGATAGTTGATTGTCTCACACAATGCATCGTTTATTAAGTGTGATATTAAACAACACGAAACAAAAATCATCAATTATAAATAAGATTTGATCATGGTATTCATGTAAAATATATTTAACATTGTTAATCCTTTCCCACATATAGACTCTTTCTAAAAACTTTGCGGTAGTTGACGTTAGAAAACATTGTTGCAAAAGAAGAAATTGCTCAAGGGAACTAATTCCCTCTTTTGTCACAACCTTTTCAACTCTATTGATTGATTATGCTTTTAATTATATACATTCTAGATGTTTTCAAAGTTGTCTGCTGTATTTTTGATGTATGTGGGATACGTGTAACTCCTTCCCACATACAACACATATGCAGCTGAAAAATTTGAAAACAAGGTGTTAAACATCTTAAAAATCTCCATAAAAGATAGCTTTATTGTTGAATAAAGTTGAAAACATTGTGGTCAAAGGAGAAATATTAACCTAAGGATTGATAGATTGGCAGTTAAGTGCATGGTCAACATGAAAAGTCAATTCAATCAGTTATTCGCTTTCTCTTTGGTAAAGGGGTCATCTCTGTTTATGTTTTCTCTTCAGCTATTTCCCTGAAAAGAAAATTACCACAAATTAATAAATCTTGTGACGTACATGGAGTTATTACAAAATTTATAATAACAAATGAGAGAAAAAAAGACGAATCCAATTCAGTACTTTTCAACATACAAAATAATGGAAGTTTATGTTTTGGGTTACTTAGCATTGTATAATTTAAGAGCCGTAAACTAAAATCTTAGAAGCATCATTGTTTTGTACCAATTGATCATACCAAGATTCGCTATACAAAAGGGAATCTTAAATACATGAATACTGTTTAAAACACAGAAAATCATTGTTTCAATTTTTTGTTTTAAGCTTACTCAATAGAAAAAAGTTACTGGAAAAGAATATTACCACAATTAAATCAATCCGGTGACTAACGAAGAAGTTATAAGCAAATATTTGAAAATTGATATTACAAAATTTTAAATCAATGAGAGAAAAAAGACAGAATCCAGTTCAGAACTTATTAGCATACAAAACATGAGAAAAATAAATAAAACTTAAAATTCATGGCTTAAGCACTGAATATGGGATGTAAGAATTGGAATTTTATGTTTTGGGTTATTATTAGCATGTATAAGAGCTGTAAACTAAAATCTTAGAAGCATCATTGTTTTGTAACAATTGATCATACCGAGATCCACTATACAAAAGGGAATCTTAAATACTGTTTAAAACACAGAAAATCATTGTTTCAATTTTTTGTTTTAAGCTTACTCAATAGAAAAAAGTTACTGGAAAAGAATATTACCACAATTAAATCAATCGGGTGACTAACGAAGAAGTTTTTAGCAAATATATGAAAAGTGATATTACAAAATTTTAAATCAATGAGAGAAAAACGACAGAATCCAGTTCAAAACTTATTAGCATACAAAACATAAGAAAAATAAATAAAACCTTAACAATTCATGGCTTAAGCACTGAATATGGGATGTAAGAATTGGAATTTTATGTTTTGGGTTATTATTAGCATGTATAAGAGCTGTAAAGTAAAATCTTAGAAGCATCATTGTTTTGTACCAATTGATCATACCGAGATCCACTATACAAAAGGGAATCTTAAATACTGTTTAAAACACAGAAAATCATTGTTTCAATTTTTTGTTTTAAGCTTACTCAATAGAAAAAAGTTACTGGAAAAGAATATTACCCCAATTAAATCAATCCGGTGACTAACGAAGATGTTATAAGCAAATATTTGAAAAGTGATATTACAAAATTTTAAATCAATGAGAGAAAAAAGACAGAATCCAGTTCAGACAAAATACGATTATGAAAGCAAATAGAAGCCGATTTTATAAGAAACCGTTCACGACATCAAGAGATAAAACAAAAAGAATAATTGATTGATGTCAGCACCGAGGAAAAAACACATTCTACTTAACTGAAAGCTCAATTAAATAATTATATTTAATTATACCCCACCCACTAACCACCGACCGCAATTTTCTTACCATTGTGTTAGAAAATTAATGTTTATTATCAAATTAACATCACCTGATATAAATGATTTATAAACGTAAACTACTTACCAATTAATGTCTTTCAGTCTTTCAGTCATCAAATCTTTACATTTGTTGAGGAGTTATCAATTAATTATCCATGTTTTCACATTACTTCAAATTGCAAATGGCTACCGATTCAGTTTTTGGAATCTCGCGTAATCTCGCTGGTCACATGGTCTGTCGCGTTGCAAAGTGTAATCTTCGCGAGATTTGTTCTTTATCTATTGGATCGTTTCATATCTTTGTGTTATTAGGTCTTTGGTATAACCATATAAACTAAACAACAAGTGTTTGTGTTTTTTATTATATTTGTTTGATTTATTCTTTTTATACAATTTTACCTATTCCGAAACTGCAGCAAAATAAAGATGTTTTAAAGACTTAAATTCTTTCATTCATTAATTTTCCAACATATTTGCTCTCGTTTGTTCCTATTCATTATCCCATCTGCACCTGGCTGACATCACTCTAAAATCACCTTCCAGCAGTACTTTAAGTACTTTGATTTGAAACGTTTACGAACAACGAAATTATGTGAACAAGCCATTTCTAATGACATTTGAAAGTATGCGCAACGCTGTCGTTTCTGCAACTAAATTTTACATTCGATAGGAAGAACAGATTTTAAAATAGATACTGTATTTTCTTTAAGATTCTATGGGAGTATAATGCAAACATATTTCCTAATTGTAACAAATAGTTTCAAAAGAATATCACACAAAACCCTGATTGACAATAAACGGAACAAGTTCTTGAAAAATCTTGAAAGAGGACCAGCAAAAGAACATTCCTAAGAATTTCGATCATCAGTTAAATTATCAAATATCGATCATCCTATCTGCCATCGGAAGCAATATATTCGTTAATCTCCACAAGGTTCCGTGATTTACCGATTAGTGATCACACGCTGTGAAGAGAATCGTAAAAAATAAGTCGTGTCGGACAGTGAGCCAGCCAGTACACTAGGTTAAAGTTTTAAATGGTTAGAATAATGAAGATCGTAATTTAGTGACACAGGCTCCAAATAAACTTAATTTGCACATATAAAACACACACATATTTATCATATATAATCTTTATTTCCTCCAATATTGAAGATTACAAGAATGCAATATAAATGAAATTAATTAGAACAGAATGGAGATACAATTAAGACGGATAGAAAAAACAAAACAAACAAACCATGTATATATACATGCAGGTGTCACGCACACAAACTGTTGTGATGGAGGCTGCGCCACCGAGTAATGGTGGGGAATAATCGGAATTATCTCCCAACAGAACTCTTAATCGAAACGAAAGAATAAGAATTCAAGAGAGACATTTCCTTATGTAAGACCCATCCTTCAGTTATCATACTTGTGAATGTAACCTTTCCCACGTATATACGCTTTCTGACACATCTGGAGCAGATGGATTTTGACAACATTGTGGCACAAAGATGAACATTCTAATAATGAGCAATTTCTCCTTTCGACACAATGTTTTCAACCTAATTCAATAATTTAATTTCATATATAGAGATTTTTCCTATTTTCGCATAGATGCGTTGATAGTCGTCTGCTGCGGATTTGTTGTATATGGGAAAGGATTGTAGGATAAAAAAACAGGACAAAACGCAACGGACAACAAGAAACAAGTTAAAAAGCAGCACATCTTCAAAAATACAATGAAAATCAATATGTTTTAGGTCTACAAATATGAAAAAGACAACAAGAAACAAACTAGCAGAGGATTAATGTAATTTCTTGATATGTATTAAATGATTTAAAAAACCAATCATATGAGGGTAAGGGTTTACCTAAGTGCACTGTTCAATGAAATTGAGTCGGATTAAACTATTTACAACCTTACATTAATATATGTAACTCAAAGTGCTCATATTTCTTTCATTTTACAATTTTATTTTTATATATTATGCATGTCTGTGTGAAGATGTTTGAAAATGCGGAAGGAAAACATTGTGGGAGAAGAGATTGCTTATAATTAGCAATTATTCATTTTCACGCAATAATATCTTCTGTCAACAATTATGAAAAATATTAGAACTGTTGCCTGTCTTCTGTCAGATGTTTAAAAAAAAGTTGAAGAAAACATTATGGGAAAAAGAGAAATTGCTAATTATGAGCTGGGAATACTAATACGCATTAGTAGTCCCAGTTGTTAGCAATTTCACCTTTGCACGCAATTACCTTTTCTGTCAGATTTCGACAAATAATGTTTATTACATTGTTTATATTGGAATATACATTTATTTTATGAGGGTCATAAAACTTCGGATCGAATCGGGAGAATTTCCGAACTATCACGAATACATTTTAAACCATGAAGTTACACATATATCTTTAACAATGACAATCTAAATCTAAACATATTTTACTGAAATAAAAATTACATCGTAGATGAAGATGTGTAGTATCTGAGACCGTTTGCACCTAAGAAATATCTATAATAATATTTGATATACATCGATTATAAGTGAAGGGGTACTTTTCTTTTTTTCTTTGTTTATATAAAATTGACAACGTTTATTCAACCTAAAAAAAAGATAATCTAAATAAAAAAAAATCTCGAAAAATAAAATTTGCATGTTAAAGATAGATAATTGATTATATATTGTGAAGCCGTTTGCACCTAAGTTATATCTCCAGTAATAAAAGCGTTATAGCGCGTTAAAGTTATAACTCCTCTTTATCTCTATGTGGTAAATTATCCCCGATAGCAAATGCCGGGTGAAATAATTCGTCCATATGTGTTGTTTTAAAAAAACCTTGTTGATGACGACAGACCACGGACATTTAATTCTTGTTGGAACTTTATTAAACACGTGTTCCATTGGATACCCTCTACCAATTTTGCTCATATATATGAAACATTCAAACTATTTTGTTCAATAAACTTTCGACCCGATTTGAAAATAATTTGGTACAAGTTTTCCTTCAGTGATCCTCTACGAAGATTGTTCAAATTATTCCGATCTGCAATAAGAAAACCACAATGGGTGTTGCATGCTTTCCTTATGTGTATAGAGAAAGAAAATTGAAAACTGTTTTAGTTCTATTTAATTAGGTGAGCGACACAGGACCATCGTCTTCCTATTGATTGTTAAACAAGTTAACGTGTTTTTTTTGTCTACTTTATATCATTCAGTATTAAAAGTAGACGCCATTTTCTTTTTTATAAAAGTTACACATGCTGCTTTATTAAGAGGCGTTGGTAATGTGTTAGGACATATTTAATGCACCCCGATAAAGAAGCCAGCATTTTGATTTACAGTTTGATGAAGTCGGGCAGTCTTTTGTAACCAAATAGTCTAAAATCATTTTCATATAATTTCTGTAAAGCAAATATATTTTCCTTTGGAATGCTGGAATATGCGGTAGTAAGGGCGTTCATTCTTAGTCGTTTAGTATCATCCCTGGTCATGTTATGTTTAGCTCGAACACTTTTTATCTCATTGAAAAACTCATGATATTTTAATCCATTCGAGGTCTCCAATCGTGTGGGGAATATTTCAGTAGATGGAATATAACCATTCAAGATAAAGGCCATCCACATACGTTTACATAGCCCAACAATGCCAATGCATCGTGCATGCATACCATAGATGTGATAATTATATTTAATCTCATCCTCTATCTCATACTCGATGTGATGAGTAGATTTCATTTTGTTCAATAAATCACTCTTGTTGTTTTTTTCGAGAACATACGTCATGTCAGCAAGAAAGGTTTCCTGTTTGGCGATGACATCCGGTTTAAATGTACACGGATCACAGAGATCAGATTCCGGTAACCAGTGTTTGTCCTGATTCCAGTGTTTAAAACTATGTCCAGTGTGTACGACGTATTGAATGAATTCCGGAAATGTGACGTCATGTCCACATTTCGAGGACTCGTTTGAAGCATCTGGCCGTGTTAACTTTATGATCATTTTGCCCTTCGTCTGCCAGAAATCTGGAAGTAATAGTTTGTCGATGAAGGCAGACCATAACCGAGTAAATGGATCCCGTACGGTCATAATGCGCCATGAATTTCTAATAAAATCGGCATTTTTGTTTATGTCAAACCGCTTAATTTTCTCCATGTTAGTATAGTGAATTTCATATTTACTTATGCTCAAAGGGTTACCAGTTTCCCTTTTCTGGCCAGCCAAATACTTAAATATTCGTAGCCACATTGTGCAGCCTGCCTTGGGGATCATACAGTACGATACATTCATCGACTTGTCACCGATTATCTCCCTTGTTGTTTCGTTCGTTGTTACCCCTGTGCTACATGTTTTATCGACGAGTGTTTTTCTTTCATTTAATATTGTTTGGATGTCGTATCCATGGCTGCTAACCTGCAATTAACGGATATGAAGGCATTTAAAACTAGTGTTGTCATATGACAATGATACTCGTATGTCTGTGTTCATATATATCTACATAGACACCACTCTTTAACCTATCGGCGCAGGAGAGTGTAAGGAACGACAACTCTGCGAAGGAGAATGCGTAGATACATTATACCTTTTAAGTTTTAACACATAGTACAAATCTGCAGAAGACCACTTTGTAAACATCTAGTAAAAATATAAAACAGCCTTAGAAATAAAAGTACAACAAGTATTTACTTTATATAGTTGAAAGCATTGCGGCAAATGGAAAAATTGCTCATTACGAGTAATTGTTTCTTTTGCCTCAATGTTTTCAAAAGTCATCTGCTGAAGTTTCTTCAAAATGTGTATACAGGTTGGAAAGGGTTAAACATATTTAGAAGACATGCATCCTTTTACAAAGCCGGGGGGAAACGAAGTATAAATGTCGAGCGGTGGCTTTTGTTTCCCATATTCCAATGTTTTTCCCGATTAAAACAAAATACACTGACTAAACTTAAATCCCCAAGAAGGTTTGGGCATATCAACGTTGCGTACGTTACCCCTGTCGCCGTTCAATCTAAACGTCATATATCATTAATAAACATTAAACAAAGACTTGCACTTCTTCATAATAAAATACCAACCTTTAATAAAGATGTCTTTCGAACTTCATTGCCAATGCTTTGTCCTGAAAACAAACAAACAATAATAACTTATTGATCTTTGCTGCTCGAAAACAACGTAAGGGCAGTTACATAACGTGTCGCTGATTGATTTCAGTACTATGAGGCAATGAGTTACAGAAACTAACTTCTGACACCCATAGTACTCATGGATATGGTACCATGGATGGATGCATAGGTCGATCTTGATCTACAGTTGTTTTACCTGGATCATGGTTCAAAAATGCATTACAACGTAGTTCAAAAATACAGAAAGTGCAGGTGGACATGTAAGTTCCTTTACACGACTAGTCTGTTCATAGTCTCGGACGACAAAGAACATGACCATTTCGAAGGCTTTATTCGAAAAAAGCTGAAATTGAACGTGTTAACTTACAAGTTTAAATTTTCATCGTTTTGCACGATATCTCTGGATCTACCTTTTTGAAAGCAACGAGTGCTAAATATAATTATAACCCTTTCTCACATACAACAAATCTGCACCAAGCAACTTTGAAATCGTCCAGTAAAACATGTGACATCTCTGTATAAATTAAAGAACCATTATTAAATAAAGTTGTAAATATTGTGAAAAAACAAGAAATTGTTTTTGCCACAATGTTATATAAAGTTGTCTGCGTCAGAATACGTATGTTTATGATAAATGACAAAATTCTTTGTTTCTAAGCTACCCCTCATCCTGCTCTAATACTACTACCGTTAACATCATCATTCGTCTGTTTTAAATTATCTTATATTTATGGAGTATTCTATGCCAAGGATAGCTACATGAGTAGCAAACAATCTAGAAAGAAATTAGATAGCACGAATGGTTAGAATGTTTCACATTAATTGTAACAGCTGGATAGGGTTACAACCTCTTAACTGGGAAACGTACACATTAGCATTTCTGAATAGTGTATGTTCAGATCAACATGCATATTTGCCCCGTCTAACCAGAATCGTCACACGTTGACAGAAGCTTTTGTAAGTAATATATATGTCAACCTACATGTCATTTCTATGTTGGCGATAATAATTTAGAACCAGTAGCCTACATGTCATTTCTATCTTGGCGATACGAATTTAGAACCAGTAGCCTATATGTCATTTCCATGTTGGCGATACCAATTTAGAACCAGTAGCCTACATGTCATTTCCGTGTTTTCGATAATAATTTAGAGCCAGTAGCGTACATGTCATTTCTATGTTGGCGATAAGAATTTAGAAACAGTTGCCTACATGTCATTTCCATGTTGGCGATACGAATTTAGAACCAGTAGCTTACATGTCTTTTCTATGTTGGCGATACGAATTTAGAACCAGTAGCCTACATGACATTTCTATGTTGGCGATAAGAATTTAGAACCAGTTGCCTACATGTCATTTCCATGTTGGCGGTAATAATTTAGAACCAGTAGCGTACATGTCGTTTCTATGTTGGCGATACGAATTCAGAACCAGTAGCCAACATGTCGTTTCTATGTTGGCGATAATAATTTAGAACCAGTAGCCTACATGTCATTTCCATGTTGGTGATACGAATTTAGAACCAGTAGCCTACATGTCATTTCCGTGTTGGCGATAATAATTTAGAACCAGTAGCCTACATGTTATTTTCGTGTTTTCGATAATAATTTAGAACAAGTATCCTACATGTCATTTCCGTGTTTTCGATAATAATTTAGAACCAGTTGCCTACATGTCATTTCCGTGTTTCGATAATAATTTAGAACCAGTAGCCTACATGTTATTTCCGTGTTTTTGATAATAATTTAGAACCAGTAGCCTACATGTCATTTCCGTGTTTTCGATAATAATTTAGAAACAGTAGCCTACATGTTATTTCCGTGTTTTTGATAATAATTTAGAACCAGTAGCCTACATGTCATTTCCGTGTTTTCGATAATAATTTAGAAACAGTAGCCTACATGTCATTTCCGTGTTTTCAATAATAATTTATAACCAGTAGCGTACATGTCATTTCTGTGTCGGCGACAATAATTTATAACCAGTAGCCTACATGCCATTTTTATGTTGGCGATAATAATTTAGAATCAGTTGCTTACATGTCATTTTCATGTTTTCGATAATAATTTAGAACCAGTAGCCTACATGTCATTTCCGTGTTTTCAATAATAATATATAGCCAGTAGCGTACATGTCATTTCTGTGTCGGCGATAATAATTTATAACCAGTAGCCTATATGCCATTTCTATGTTGGCGATAATAATTTAGAACCAGAAGCCTACATGTCATTTCCGTGTTTTCGATAATAATTTAGAACCAGTAGCCTACATGTCATTTCTATGTTGGCGATAAGAATTTAGAACCAGCAGCCTACATGTCATTTCTATGTTGGCGATACGAATTTAGAACCAGTAGCCTACATGTCATTTCCATGTTGGCGATATGAATTTAGAACCAGTAGCCTACATGTCATTTCTATTTTGGCGATAAGAATTTAGAACCAGTAGCCTACATGTCATTTCTATTTTGGCGATAAGAATTTAGAACCAGTAGCCTACATGTCATTTCTATTTTGGCGATAAGAATTTAGAACCAGTAGCCTACATGTCATTTCTATTTTGGCGATAAGAATTTAGAACCAGTAACCTACATGTCATTTCTATTTTGGCGATAAGAATTTAGAACCAGTAGCCTACATGTCATTTCTATGTTGGTGATACTAATTTAAAACTAACATTGTGAAGTATTGACCCGGATCATCCTAAGCATGGCGCGCAGACTAACCCGGACAGACACTTTTCGCCTCCTGTGGATTTTCTGTTTACGAAGGCTGATCCGGATCGATACTTTACGCAGAGACCATAATGTTGGTTTTCTCGCGGGAAATTTTATTTTAACTATTTTTTTCCCCGTGATTTGCGAATTCTCCGTTTCAATGATCCATTTATGCTTTAGAGTTGAAAATATGTTTCAGAGGATGATTTGAAACGGTTTTTAGGTATGTGAAGTTGGCACGAAGTTCGATATTCGGTAATCGATATTCAATACCGATATGAATTTAGATCTGAAACGAATATAGAGCCAGCACCAGATTCGTGAACTATGTTACGCATTGAAATATACGTAATCGTCATTGTTTAGTATGACAATTATCGATATGAATATAGATATGACCATGTAGTAGAGCGAATACCGATTTGAATATCGATTTGAATATAGAGCCAGATCGATATTCGGTAAATGGTGCTATGGTCTTCCTGACCATGTAGTAGAGCGAATACCGATTTGGATATCGATTTGAATATAGAGCCAGGTCGATATGCGGTAAATGGTGCTATCGTCTTCCTGACCATGTAGTAGAGCGAATACCGATTTGAATATCGATTTGAATATAGAGCCAGGTCGATATTCGGTAAATGGTGCTATCGTCTTTCTGACCATGTAGTAGAGCGAATACCGATTTGAATATCGATTTGAATATAGAGCCAGGTCGATATTCGGTAAATGGTGCTATCGTCTTCCTGACCATGTAGTAGAGCGAATACCGATTTGAATATCTATTTGAATATAGAGCCAGGTCGATATTCGGTAAATGGTGCTATCGTCTTCCTGACCATGTAGTAGAGCGAATACCGATTTGAATATCGATTTGAATATAGAGCCAGGTCGATATTCGGTAAATGGTGCTATAGTCTTCCTGGCCATGTAGAAGGGCGAATACCGATTTGAATAAAGATTTGAATATGGAGCCAGGTCGTATTCGGGAAATTGGTGAATTCGTCTTTTCGATCATGTAGATGTGTGAATATCGATTTGAATATCGATTTGAATATGGAGCCAGGTCGATATTCGGGAAAATGTGCAATCGTCTTTCTGACCATGTAGAAGCGTGAATACCGATTTGAATATCGATTTGAATATAGACCCAGGTCGATATTCGGGAAAATGCTTTCAACGTCATGCTGATCACGTAGTTCCAGCGTGAATACCGATTTGAATATCGATTTGAATATGGAGCAAGGTCGGTATTCGGGAAAATGGTGATTTTGTATTTTAGATCATGTAGACCGGGAATACCGATCTCGAACACATCGATATCTCGAACATATCGATAACTTTAACAAAATGATAACTCGAACACAGATGACTCGAATACATCGATACCTCGAACATATCGATAACTCTAACATCTCGATAACTCAAATATATTGATAACTCGAATATACCAATGACTCGAACATATCTATATCTCGAACATACCGATAACTCGAACACATCGATATCTCGAACATATCGATAACTTAAACATAATGATAATTTGACGAATCGATAACACAAATACATCGATACCTCGAACATATCGATAACTCGAATATACCGATAACTCGAATATATCGATAACTCGAATATATTAATAACTCGAACATATAAATGACTCAAACATACCGATATCTAGAACAAATCGATAACCCGAACGTACTGGCTCTTTAATCAATTCGATGTTCGCTCTACTACATGGTCAGAAAGACAATAGCACCATTTCCCCGAATATCGACCTAGGACTAAAGATATCTTGTTCCGGGATGATCCTGGTTGAAATTGATTCGCAAAACATCGTCACCCCGGACCAGCCCGGACTCAACACGGCACCCCAACGGATGAATACGGATCAACACGGAGCCAAAAACGGAGCCAACACAGATCTGACCCGTACCACCACGACAGTGCCACGGACCGTCCCGGAATGACCCGGACCATCCCGGATCAGCAACGAACTTCCCGGATCAAACACGGACCGCCCGGACCCAACACGACATGCCGTATCGCCCAGGATCGCCTATGATCAACACGGTGCTACTACGGATCTTCCCGGAGTCAAAACGGTCGCTACACGGACCGTCCCGGACTACCCCGGATTGAAAAATCCTCCCGTACGGCATCGGATGACCACGGCAATTTTAGACAGTTTAAAATTGCCGGGGTGGTGTCCCGGACCGTGACGGACCATCCAGGATCACCCCGGACTGTCCCGGACTATCCCGGATAAGCACGGACCCAACGCGGACCCAACTCCGGATCGGCCAAATATCAGTCCGGGACGCTCCGGGACAGTCCGGGACGTCGGTGGGACTCGGGCTTTAAACGTAGTTAGACGTAGTTAACTGTAGTTCAACGTAGTTATAAACGTTTTTTGAACTTGGCCGTAGTTAGCAAAAACAATTTCAACATGTTCAAAATATCTCTACGGTGAGCTTGGATGCCAATACCCTACTGTGCCTGTAGTTTGAACGAAGTTGACCGTATTTAACCCTACTTGATCGTAGTTCACACGTAGTTCAACGTAGTTGTCCGTAGCTACACGTAGTAATACCCTAGTTAACCCTAGCCATTATGCTCGAACCTACTCTTCACCCTACTTCTACCTAGTTGACCGTATTTGACCGGGGGGGGGGGGGGGGGGGCAGAGGATTTACATGCATCACTCAGTTGCATAACCAATAAAGTGCTAGTTTAATCAGTAACAGCAGTTATCGTTCGAACAAAAGGTCAGTTGATACCTATATAAACATAAACTACTGTAGATGGAATCCTGAAAAAAATACTTCATTTATTGAAGACGTTAATTCAGAAATGCATATACTAGAGGAGAAGTTGAAATCTGAAATAGCGAACGAGTCAAATACTGATACAATAGTTGATGTTTTTACATCATATCCAAATGAAAAGGGTAATAAATATTTTTATAAAAATGTTAAACATAGTACATGTGAGTTTACGTCATCTGATAAATTTAAACTAAAATGATACAATGATGAATGTAAACTGAAATATAAAGCGTTCAAAGAAGCTGTGAATAATTTCAATTGCACACACAATGATGAAAACAGGCGCAATTTATATGAAAAGAAAAATGATTATAAATATTGCTGTAGGAAAATAAGAAACACCTTTAGACGTAGCCAATGTAAACAATTAAACGAGGTGAGAAGGAAAAGGCCACAGGAATTTCAAGTATTTTAAAAACCTGGCCAATCCTAAAGACGAAAACTTCGACAATGGTAGTAAACAATATGTACACAACTTTGAAAACGTAGATCAGGAAAATTTACCAACATTTGAGGAATTAGATCAGACTATATCATTTGAAGAAATAAAAAAGGTTAGTCGACACTTAGGCAATAATAAAATATGTTCAGTTGATAACGTTCTGTATGAGTATGTTAAGGAAAATATAGATAGTTTATGTTACCCTTTAAAATTATTGTTTAATTATATACTTGATAGTAAATCATTTCCTCGCTGCTGGTCTACAGTTTCGATTAAGCCGGGTGATAGCACGGATACCAATAAGTTTTTCACTGTCATATTGAACGAACGTTTGAAGAATTGCGCATTAAATAAAGGTATTTTGACAGACGCTTAATTTGGGTTTAGACCTAACCACTGTACAGTAGATGCTATTTATTGCCTTAACGCTTTAATCGAACGGCAATTTCAAGCAAAGGATAAATTGTATTGTTGTTTTATCGACTTTAAGAAGGCGTATGATTTTATTGATAGGTATTCACTCTGGTATAATTTGCTTCAATTAGGAGTTGATGGAAAACGTTTTTCCGTTATTCGTTCAATGTATGACGAGGTCAAATTATGCGTTAGTAATTTGAATTCATTTTCTGATTATTTTAGCAACAAGATCGGTTTATTCCAAAGGGAAATAACTTCCCGATGACGTTTTCTCTTTTTCTAAATGATATTGAAAATGCTTTTCACCATCCTAATAATATTGCGGTGACCATTGATCAACTATCTATATATTTATTGTTTTATATTATTTGCTGACGATGCATTCTCAGAACGTTGACATTGGATCAAAGATCTTTAGTAGAAAGGGATATAAATATTGTTAACTGGTCATCCAAAGTTCGCGATATCCTGCAAAATGTAGGATTTCGCGAGATTTGGTTGTATCCAGAGTCTGTAAATACTAAATACTAATGTATTTGTACCTCTGCTACGGCAAAGATAAAGAGAGATATATATATGTACATGGCAAGAACATATCAAATATTACTCATCATCTTCACTTTTTAGACAGTTTAAAATAATATTTGAACGGTCTAGCTATTTTAGACATTTTAACTTTTCCAAAGTATAGAAACATTATATCTAAAGCTAAAGTTGACATCCCATAAATTAAGAATTGAAACTGGTCGTCATGAAAACTTTGAAAGGAATCAAAGAGTTTGTATATTATGTAATTTGAATGATTTGGAGGATGAGTTCCATTTTGATTAGTTTGTCCGTTCTATGAAACAGTACGAAAACAACTCATACCGCGCTATATCGCACAGCGTCCAAGTATGTACAAGTTCATAGAACTCTTATACACAGAAAGAAAAACATATATATGTTTGCCTCAAGGCTTTTGAGATGAGAAAACTCTCTATTTGAAAATAAAAAGCATCCTTATTAGACGGGCGTTAACAGTCACACTTTCTTTCTTTCTTTCTTTCTTGATATAATTAATTTCATATTCTAATTAATTTCATATTCTAATTAATTTCATATTCTAATTAATATATGGGCCACTCCATGAGAAAACCGGTGATAGTGACAACATTTTCGATTTTGGGATTTTTATATTTCCATATAGTCCAAATTGTCTAGTTTTGTTTGATATATATGTGGACTTCGTATGGCGAATATTGACGCCGTAATGGACATCAAAAGAAGACATGTGTTACTAATTATTGAAATGACGTCGACGTCATTTTCATATCTATGCTCGACACTCAAACAAAATTTACAGCAACGTTATTTTTACTTTTCTCAAAATGGCTTGCTTACGTTTTAAGCCTTTCAACGTATAACTTCACCTGTAAAGCAGTACTACTTCGAACGGTGGTGCATTTTAAAGCACAGCGTTTTGAACAAGATGTCAGGGTACATGTAGGAAATATTGTTGGAGTCTTATTTCCTTTGCTACACGAAAACTATTTCTACGCATCTAGTTGATTATGTGAATGCCACCGGGTGCATCGATTGCTTACAAACTTAGAAACAAACCAGGAAAATAAATTATATCGAAGGAAAATGAATTGCATGAATTCAGATTTGGCTTTGCTGATAGTATCCGTTTAACGAGATCTTATTTCCGATTTACTAAAACCTCTGTCGTTTGTGATTATATAGCGACCTCATAAAGGTCTGAGATCAGTGTACGAGTTCCTGTCGGTTCACTACCAATTCTCAATTGGCAATAGTCAAATTCAATCTTTAAATTATCTTGGTTGTTTGGATAATACTACGAAAGCTACTGTTTCAGTTGACAGAGCTAGAATCTCTGTCTGTGTTGTATAACTGAATGCATTGTTGAATGCCTTTTAACAAATAACAACACACTTGCATCACAATCGAAGGATTCCCTGTTATATAAGCGTTTAAAGCATTTTAACGAGTTATTGATATTTCAGTACAAAAGTGGCACACATGTATGTGTAACTCATCAAAAGCGTAACTACTACAAAGATTTCAAATCATTATTGGACATGGAAACATACCTAAGGATTGAAATGCATTATATATATCGACGAACATACATTTAAGGTCCCCTAACCACAGTTTAGCTATAGAATGAGGAAACCATGACAATATTGAGAAAATGTTTAGAGTTTGTACTTATTGTTTAAATACAAATATTTACATTATTGAAGACGATTTACATTTTGTATTGATGTGTCCGTTATATGATAACTTAAGAAAGCGTCACTTTCCACACAATGGAAATAATAATTTACCAACAAAACATCTGTTAAATAGGATAATGCAATGTCAAAACAAAATTTTAATTCAAATCCTGGCTACATGTGTAGATATCTGACATTTGCATTTGAAGAGAGATTTATTTGAAAAATGCTTCTAATAACTGATATTTAAGAATACTTCAAATGAACAAATCATTTAATAGAACATATTAAATTGCATTAATTAGGATGAAATAGGTGCATATATATGACACTAATATAATTCATAAAGTATGCTACTTGGTAAATAACTATTTACATATCTACATTTATTGTCCGTATTAAGAATTGTTGTCAAATTTGTGTATATTGTGAGTTGCTCTGAAGCATTGATTTGTATGTAATTTATATGTATTGTGGGCCGGAGGCCTTATATTACAATACAATAATATTGTATTGTATTGTATTGTATTGTATTGTATAGGTTAATTGAATTTCACAAATGATGATATTTTTTTATAATTTTCTCTTATTTATATTCAGATATGCAACATTCTACTTTAATTTGTTTTAATCAAAACAACACTTGGTTCGTCAGTGGGGAACACATGGCAGTTGGGATAAATAGATAACAAGATGTTCAGGTTATTTTGGTCAAATCAAACATTCAGATCTGCAACAGTCTGCTTTAATGACAGCTGGAATAACTAGATAACGACAAAATCAATGCCAATTTGATTTATATTTCATATTTAAGTTGGCTTTTAACATTTCTTTCAAACTTACTCTCAGGAAGAATGTAAAACTGAACGGACAAGGGCGTTCCTGACCAGGCTGAACAAATGCATAAGCTTATCAGGATTTCATTAGTCGCAAATTCATGAAGATGATATTACCATATATATATAATTATATAGCATAACTCTACTTTAATGTCTTATGTTATGTACCATATATCATTTTGTTTGGATGCAGAACAGATAACAACTGCCAGGCCGATCTTTCATTATGTCGGCATCATGCAAATAGTATACACCACCGCTGCATGGCGGCATTACATTGTATTGAAAAGAAAACAAAAATACCCAATATATTTACAGACAGTCAGTTGCCTAAAAGGAATAATGGTTTTAATACTGCTAGGAATATTTCATAGTAATTATCTACATATTATCACCGTATAAACAGAAGAATTACGGCATATAGCTGTATAAACCTAATTTACATAAACCTAACAACTGATCAAGATCCCTCATCAAACTGCGTTTTCCCCATGGTTTAAAAAATATCTAGAATCATTGTTGCTTCTGGAGATCAGTAGACAACAACATGAACAGCGATTCCAAAATCCTTCTTGTTATCTTATACAAACCATTTTGATATAAGATCCATGATCTCAATCCATGTCAAAATCTAGATAGCCACTAAATTAGCATTATTGTATATTTAGGTATCACATGACATTTGTTTTCGAAAGATGACTATCGTCACTGGTTAAACTATCACTTCATATTCAAACGTAAACTTCTTGAAAGCGTTGGTGACTTATTAATTAAGATCAGACTGAGATACGCGGATTGGTCTAGATCTACACTGGTTAGATATGCCACTAACGTTGTTTTTCTATCTGGTCACATCATTGAAAATCGAAACTGAAAATGTGTTAAATTTGCTTTTAATGCATTGCACCGTATGTATTTTACCTTTATACATAATCCATGTACATGAATGTAAGTCTACGAACATTGAAACCAAATTGTTTACGGCTTTCAAGAATGAAACACGCATCAGAAACTGATTATATACACGATGTATCTTTTTTTAAAAATGCAGATTGATATAGTACATGCAGAATGAAACAAACATATTTCCAAGTCAGCCTCCTGCAAGTGCAACACCCGTTGGGGAAATATTTCATAGTCAATCTCTCTTACAAATCACGTAAGCCATAACGTAATATAGTTAAACTGAAGTTGGGTAGCTGTGTACCTAATAGATTGAGCTCGTTTCTACTGTCTAGGGTGTTTCGACAAGTGTATATTACGATCTATACCCGCACATACATCACACATGAGCCAGGTGTATACTGTTGGTCCGAAGTATAACCACGGGTTATATAACCTATACAACTAGATGCGGAATAAATTGTACGCAGATAAACTTTTTTCATAAAGTATTGTATACATAACACCATTACAGCGTTAAACTATATTAAATATTTATTTAAATTGAAAGGTGGTGGCAATAAACAGGAATTTCACATAATCGGAAACAGAAGAAAAGAAGAATGAACGTAAATGCATATACATGTTTAAATTTCAAATCTATCTCAGAAACATATTTAACTCTAAAGCATAAATGGATCATTTAAAGAGGGAATTCACAGATCACGAACAACTAAATAGCTAAAATAAATAGTGATATACATAATTATATATTATCTGTTTACTAATCTTACACGCTCGTGTTTATTGGACGTTTTGAATAATTAATACATTCCAATAAATTGTGCAGATTAACCAGCTTTTAACAATATGTCGCTCTACATTTCTTCTGCCGATGAACATGATGTGTTAATAAACCAAATACAACTCTGGGTATACATGTGAGTTTACTTCCGCGTAAACACACAAATGACGTCAATCTTTAAATGATGATTACGTCATTTCTTATGCGATGTCACTATCACCGGTTTTCTGATGGAGCGGCCCATATATATTATATATTATATATGAGCCAGTCCACGACAAAACCTGTATTAGTGACAAAAAAATATTTTTTCAGTTTTTTGTATTTCCTAAAATATCAACCTTTTACCTTCATAATGATACCAGAATTAGCCAAATAGTCCTACATAAAGTCTCTTAATTACGATATAAACATACCAACTGTCATAAGAAAAAAAAAAAAAAAAAAAAGACGTCATGACGTTCACTGTTTAAGGTGGAATCATACCTTTGAAATAACGTCGTTTTCGACGTTAAAACGTATCTTTTTGTGAAATAACAGCCCCTTCTACTGTCTTGTTTGAATTTGTATTGAAACACCAATAGCAGGGAATTATAGAGAATACAGTTACCTGTGTCATGATATAAATGTAACCCTAACCCATGACGATTCAGATACAAATACCCGATTTTTAATGAAAATTTCGCTGGAATATTTCCAAAGTAATTGCATATTTTTTAATTTACTAAGCATTTACCCAAAAGATGTTTTAAAAAAATACATATCATTACGATCACCTTTTCTACTACAAATTGCCAGAATTTCAAAAATATCTGTCGAGCCGATTTTTAGTAAATCAGAATGCCGTTTTACCGATGTCAAGCGTCGGAACGCACATTGCGATATTTAGCTGAAACGCAGTCATCGGAATTAAAATTGACAACTTTTTTTTTTACAATAATCATCAACTTCAAAAATGGATATCTTAATTTATTTATTCCCGAATAGTTATTTTATTACAAATAATACAGTATAAAAATAGACGTAAAACATTAGTTAATACATATTTCGGAAATTCATACCATACGTATATTTGTTTTTGCTGTGCCTTATGGCGAATTAATATTTCTAATTTTGTCATAAGTTTAGTTATAAATCGTTGTCATAGAAACGAGTTGATGCATAGGCAAGCAGTCACTAGCGATATATACATACACTTTTGTTTATAGTTAGAGGTGAGTAATAAGTGGAAAACTAATGTCACTTACAAAGGAGCCAGTTCCGACGTTGAAAGGAACAGTTTGAGTGTCGTTTTTACCCCATAATAATTGTCATGCGTTACACATAACATGTTAGACATTTCGGTGAACAAATGCTTCGGAATGTCTTTAAGCAATGGCGTCTTGGGAAGTTGATGAAACAATTGAGTTGATATAACAGTTGTTAAAATATTTATTCACGTTTTCAAACCCACTCATTTCCCTCCAAACGGCGACGTCAGATTGACTTTACTACCGTGGCCCGCCTCCATTGTACTCACAATTTTCATAATCTCCCAGAAATGTTGTTTAAAATTCGGAACGTCTCGGTACAGTTAAATATATAAATACATATTGGTTTAACTCAAAAGTATGATAATAGCATCTTAGCTTTGATCTATTTGTATGTATGCATATATTTATTCAAGTTTTAATTATTTTATTTGTTTGTTTTATATTTAGATGTCATTGTTTTCTTCATTTTAATATTCATTATAACTATATTACATAAAGATCATCAAAAGCCTTGACAGAAATAGTGATAACTAGAACTATCACTAAAGGTGATTAATACCCCCGCCCCAACCGTATTATCTTTGACTCAGACAATTTGAATATCAGTATCAAAAAGAAATACTATATCAAAAAGCAATATACAAATCTAATTTTAAAGAAATTTTGTCAAGAACATTTTCTAATTCATAAAATACAATCCGCATAAAGTACTATTTCTTCATGAAATAAGTTTTTATTTAGTTTTCTAGTTTCAGAAAACAAACAAACAAGAAGAAAATGAACCAGATTCTTTATTCAATGAATCCGGTTGAAATTGAAGGAGGAATATGTCGCACCAGATCAAATTTTAAGAAAAAAAAAATCTTATTTCAAGGTCAGAGGTGAAGGTCACAGGGACATGAAATTTGCGTCTTGCACAAATACTACTCCTGATTAACATTTATGCCAAGTATCAAGTAAATCAGGTTGAAACTGAAGGAGGAGTACAAGAGATTAGATTTTAACAAACAAAAAATCCTATTTCAAGGTCAGAGGTCATGGTCACAGGGACATGAAATTTGCGTCTTGCACATCTACTACTCCTGATTAACATTTATACCAAGTATGAAGTAAATCAGGTTGAAACTGAAGGAGGAGTACAACAGATTAGATTTTAACAAAAGAAATTCCTATTTCAAGGTCAGAGGTCAAGGTGAAGGTCACAGGGACATGAAATTTGCGTCTTGCACATCTACTACTCCTGATTAACATTTATGCCAAGTATGAATGCCAAGTATGAAGTAAATCAGGTTGAAACTGAAGGAGGAGTACAACAGATTATATTTTAACAAAAAAAAATCCTATTTCAAGGTCAGATGTCAAGGTGAAGGTCACAGGGACATGACATTTGCGTCTTGCACATCTACTACTCCTGATTAACATTTATGCCAAGTATCAAGTAAATCAGGTAGAAACTGAAGGAGGAGTACAGCGGAACAGATTTTGCGGACAGACCGACCGACCACCGTTCTACATTTGTATGCCACATTTATACCTTTGCAGGTAAATATAATATCACGAAGTTAAGGACATTGCGCGATTAGTAATTACGTAGAAACAACATCAAGAACATAAAATAAAAAGATGTACATGTAATTCATTACAACTCGAACTCAGGACCTTAGCATTACGAGTTCAACGCTCTTGTTAAACCGCTAACTTTGCCTTCGAACTGGTGGTGTGTCAGGATTTTACTTATAATCAAAACGGGCGCATATTGTTATGCTTATCCCTATATTGGATAATAGAATAATCCATGACCTTTTGTCATGGCTCACTGCTCGAATAGGATCTACACCTGAAATGTAATTATCTTTCAACCCGTCACTATTCTTTTGTTGTATTTTTAATGTATTTACTATATAAATTGCAATATCGTAGCTACTTTGAATCTTTGAAGCAAAAAAATACAACCTACCATTATTTACTAGGGGGTAGAAGAAAGGGGGTACTTAAAAGATTGAAATTGATCATTATAATGAAAACATGTGGTGTGTTCACATTATTACCTTAGATGCGTATCTCGCTTTAATTCTGCAGGGTACGTTCCGAAGCGCGACAGACGTTTAACTGCATTGTGGTTTATTAAAAATCGGCTAGATATATATTCTTGAAATTTCGGCAAATGGTAGACGAACAATGCTGTCGAACTGAAGGTGAAGTGCTGGTATTTCCTGTAAATGAATATCATAACATGATCCCTTAAAGCATCTGCACTTTGAAGTTTTTCTTATTCTGATATTGAATCCATAACTCGTTTTCTCCTCAGCTTTTCGCATGAATCACAAACATCGTCTCTAAGCGGCATTATATCTTTAGGAGATTTACGCTAGACCTATCTAGTACTTAAATATGTATAATAAAGTGCGTTGTGTACATCTGTCCTAAAAATTATAAATTTTATGTGGATTCGTGTACAAAGTCATTTTTGTTT
Organism: Serripes groenlandicus; assembly: GCA_031761405.1. Taxonomy (NCBI): domain Eukaryota; kingdom Metazoa; phylum Mollusca; class Bivalvia; order Cardiida; family Cardiidae; genus Serripes; species Serripes groenlandicus. The sequence continues at coordinate 4,576,438 of JASEVX010000010.1, read as the reverse complement.
TAAACAGCCCGCTATTGTTTTCCCTTGAAGATCGCCAAGGGCAATCGTCGTGTTTTCTTCGAAATAAATCACATTTATTTGTTATGTGTGTTAATAAAAGATACATAAGTGATCTTACCTCCAATTCAGAATCCATTACGAATGAAATCCAGTATTTGCATCTATTAAACACTGTCGAAACTTTGGAAATTTAATTCAAGATAATACTATTTACGGTAAACCGACGTTGACGAAAAATGTGACGTCATAAAATTGGAAATTCCCAACGTCATACGTTATGTCACTAATACAGGTTTTGTCGTGGACTGGCTCATATATATATAAATATATGTATATGTGTAAGTATGTGTATGGGTATATGTACATATATATTATACAATTGCTTGTGTATATATGTGTGTTTATACATATGCATATAAACTTGATTTTAAACTTATTTAATAACTATTTCTCAACTATTTCATTGTCTTAACCATTTCTGTATGTATATTTGTGAATATCAACCATGAGCTGTTTATGCTTAAGTTGAAAATAAAATATCTGTTTTGTTCTGTATATAAACGATACTACTAAATCAGTGGCTATCTGGATTTTGACGTGGATTGAGATCATGGGGACATTTTTATTGGTAGACTTGCGCATGCGCAGAGGCTGCCATAGTCATAGTGAGTTTGAAGTCACGTGATGTATATGCCCTTCACCACCAACAATTAAGTGCAATTTTTGGTTTGACTAATTTACGAATGCTCACAAAAGCAAACATAGAGTAACGAAAAAAAATCCGATTATTCAAGCTTATAATAGAAAATAACAAGTCTTGTAAGTGTAAATATCATATTTAAAGTGTACACAATTATTTAGATATCACTACGCCAATATAGCACTGCACCGCGCAATTACCCTTTGTAAATTGTAACCCTTTTTTCCCTCTCGGCAGAGTTGTAAACATCCACTCGCCCGCTAGCATAAGCGAGTGGAATGAAGGATCGGCTAGTACGAAATTCTAGGCGCTAGTCCATACATATTCGTTCATGTCCTTATTCATAAAGATAGTATGCATTGCTAAGCCTTTTCTTTCTCTTTCTCTCAGTCCATCTATTCCTTCGACAACGATTAACGATGACTTGCATTTTGGATAGGTGCTTTCGACAAGGTCCGCGTCTAAAGAAACAAATTTCATCAAATGATTTGAGCGCTTTAAATCACTTGTTTATAAAGCGTTTAGAATACTTTGATTATAATAGGCAGAACGAATAACGAATAAATCTTGCAAGAAATCGATCATTTCTTTCGGCCAAAATCAGGTAAATGACCCGCGGATATTGGTTGTTACAACATAACTGATTCATCCTTTTATTCTAAATTTGTATTACACAGTTCAAAATTAGATTTTGACAGTTTGTTCGATATGATTTTGACGCGATTCAAGATTTTGACGCGATTATTTCGTTCATAGAGTTGATTACTAACAGATGACTAAGTTGATGATGGAAAGAACATTAACAATTTAAGTTAAGCTAAAACATGCACAGGCAGGCGATTGTTTCATTAGGATAAGTGCAACACTCAATTCCCAATCCTGCTTGCCCTTTAACAAATCACAACCCACCCCACAATATAAAAACTCTGCAGCAGACGAATTAAAAAAAATCTGAGTAAAGATACAGAAAATCACATTTATTGGAAGTGTAATCATTGAATATAGTTGAAAACATTGTTGCAAAAGGAGAAAGCTTGTTATGAGCAATTTCTTCTTCTGCATCAATGTTTTCAAAAGTCGTCGGCTGCAATTACGTATGCAAGTGGGAATTAAAGGTTTAAATAAGAAACACTTTTTCAAATGATAGTCAGTTGGCTATCCTAGTATATAATGTCCGTCTTAAATAATAATGACAAAACTTTCAAAAAACAAGAAAAAGATTTTTTACAATTTAATTGAAAACATATTTAATCAAAGTTGGGAAAGTTGTCCCTTTCCGTGCTTTTTTTATGAGAGTTCAAATCACAAGCAAAACTTATGGGACAGAGTTGACAAATAACACATTGACACAATTTCAGATTTAGGCTTTGTTTCTGTCAAACTGCTGAAGAAGACAACACTGAGACACACATTTTGATTAAAAGTTTATTTAAAAAAAGGAATAATTTTATTTATGATAAACAACATTACAATGATGGTGTAGAAAATACATGTCAACAATACATTTTTCAATTTGTACATTCATTGCACAGACCAAATCTTAGCAAGTTTGAAATTATGGACCTCTCAGCACATTTTTTTCTCAATTCATTACTTCTTGGCAGGATTTTACTGCTAAAATTGATGATTTTTTTTTATTTTTGGCCGGATTGCTTTAGCAATTCCGGTCTATAGATTGGCGATGTCTGTCTCTCCGTCTGTCTGTTCGTCAACATTTTGGTTAAAGTTTCAGGTTGAGGCAAAATCTCAGCACTGGAAAGGGTGACACACTTGAAACTTTGCCTGAAGGTAACCGGTAAAATAAATATTCATATATGCACTTCTGTATCTCTTCTTAAACGATCGCAATTCTACCTTCAGTACTTTGTACTTTGATCTATCAGTTTGAGAGTCCTGTCCCAGGTATCGGGAAATGTGCTGGGACCACTGCACATGCAACGGAAGTATACAGTATCAAAATAATCAAGAAACTCGAAAGAAAATGTACCATCATTCTATATGAAAGCAACGCCATTTTGACTAACGGGTAATCATTTAACAGGTACTTGAGTTATACGTGTTTAGTCATAAGTCATAAGTCGTATGTCATACATTGTAAGTTGCAAGTAATAGCTGTTTGGTAAAATATGTCGTTCCAGCGCGTCATTATGTTTCTATTCAAACAATAAGTACACATTCTAAACTCCTCAATAGTGTCATGGCGTCCTGTTTCTATAGCTAAACTGTGGTTAGAGCACCTACAATTGTATAGAGTTCTTCTATATACATATAAGGCATGTCAATCGTTAGGTATCTTTCAGTGTCCAATCACAGGCGTTCGAGTTTTTGTTTAGAGAGAGTTAACAAACAAAAACATGCAATACCTGGTTAAACTAGTCTGTATATGGTCCATATGCTATAGTTATAACGACCGTATTGTGAAAACTCGAGGAATCAACAAAAAAGACCGTGTTACTATAAATAGACTCCCTATTACATTATATATAAAAATATTTAAATGCTTATATAACATGGAATTAATTCGATTGTGATGCAAGTTTGTTGTTGTTATTTGTTAAAAGTCATCCAACAATGCATTCAGTTATACAACACAGACAGAGTATCTAGCTCTGTCAACTAAACCCGTAGCTTTCGTAATACTATCCAAACACCCAAGAGAACTAAAGAGTGGGTTTGACTATGTCAATTGAGAATTGGTAGTGAACCGACAGGAACTCGGACACTGTTCTCAGATCTTTATGAGGTCGCTTTAATCACAAACAACACAGGTTTGAGTAAATCGGATAAATTTGAAATAAGACCTCGTTAAACGGTTACTATCAGAAAAGCCAAATATAAATACATGCAATTCATTTCCTTCGATATAGTAGATGTGGATTGATTTTTTTTCCGGATTTCTTTCTTAGTTTGTAAGCCATCGATGCACCCGGCGGCATTCACATACTCATCTAGATGCGTAGAAATATTTTTCTTGTAGCACAGGAAATAAGACTCCAAAGATATGTCATACATGCATATGTGTGCGTATTTCAGCACGTCCCTGGCATCTTGTTTAAAACGCTGTGCTTTAAAATGCACCACTCTTCAATGTAGTACTGCTTTACAGGAGATAATATACGTTGAATGGCTTAAAAAGAACTCAAGCTATTTTGATAAAAGTAAAAATAAGGTTGCTATTGAGCGTCGAGCTAAACATATGAAAGTGACGTCGACGTCATTTAAACAATTAGTAACAAATGTCTTCTTTTGACGTCCATTACGGCGTCAATATTCGTCATACGAAGTTCACATATATATCAAACAAAGCTAGACAATTTGGACTATATGAAAATGTAAAAATCCCAAAATTTAAATGGCTAGTTCTCTCAAAATTGTTAGTACCTGCACAATAAGTGGACTTATTGGTGTACAACATTTTGTCTTTAAAACATTTAAATCATCACTGAGCCAGACTGCATGTTGTCCAAATCGGTTTGTGGTCCGAGAAGTATCTCTCAAATACACCAGTAATAATGTTTTTCTCCGATTGTTGACCCAAGGAGTCCTAAACGTAATCCTACAAAAGGTTTTCGAAAATAATTATTACACACAAAGTTTGGTACCAATACTTCAAATGCATTTAGTTTGGTTGCATTATGTTCACTGTTATATAAATACTGTGTGTCTGAAATCTTTTAAGTAAAGAAGAGTCAATAATCCAATCAAAATACATGAAAGGGTTATGTAACTTGTATAACTTTACCTTCATTATATTGTACATTTGATAGTGAAAAGGTATTCCAAGTTGTAAAGCGATAGCCTTGATAGTTCGAATGTACATTCTTTACAATGATTGGTAAATGTTATATTGGCTAGTGTGAATCGTCTTTCACCGATGGGCTAAATAGTCTATGTTGGAAGGTAGTTCGTGGCTCAGGGAGAATGTTGCTTGAAGTGCAGGTGTGCAGGTGCGAGAAAACCAGGAAAAACACGTTTGAAAAGTCTCTTGAGAAAACCAACATTGTAATGTATCGACCCGGATCAGCCTAAGTATGCCGCGCAGGCTAATCCGGACAGACATTTTTCGCCTCCAGTAGATTTTCTGTTTCAGGAATCATTACTCTATACCTCTATCCCCCTGAGACGGGATGTGTCGGCCCGGATCAGTCTGCGCGGACTGATCAGGTTGGTCTGGGTTTATACATTACGCAGAGGCCATAATGTTGAGAATATTTCCGTCTAAGATCAGAAACTCTGCCGTAATCCGACTAAATGTGGACCCACCAAATAGTCATTTGTTGACAGAACACGGATTCTGGCCGAAAGGAGTGTCTTGTCGTCCGCATGAGAGAGTACTTGTGTACCCACCATCCTTATAAAGACACTTAGATAAATAGTTTTTTTTATTTTTTATAACGGGTATCTCATTTGCATATTAATGTTATTCATTCCGTAAAAGGGGGTTAATTACGGAATGAATTGCATAATTGTGGAGTGCACCCCACAAAAAAACATCAAACGAAATAACCCCACAAGTACTCTCCCATGAGCTCGGCCATGGGTAACGAAGAATAGGTACCGTAAACTCTTTGGGAATACAAATCCGGACCAAAACAGATACAGTAGCAGTTATAGTGACAGGTATTATGGCAGTTCTAAACTGCGAATTCATGACACTTATGAAAGTGGAGACAATAAAGTATCAGATCAACATGTCGATGATAACTTGGACACACATGTGCATCAGCGACCTAATGATTTTGACTATAATAAATCCCACTATGAGAATGATGAGGATCAGCATACAGGTAGTCATACCTTTGACTCAACTGCTTATCACACACGATATCGAAATGGCGGTTACGTTGAGCCGATTAATAAACTTCGGCAACGTATCTTTTATAGACAATAGATATATAAAATCCGTGTAATTCTACTTTTCACAATCATGGCTTTCTGTGCAGACTCATCTTTGTCATTCGTGAAATTGTCCTGTTTTTGTTTGAGGTTACAAGGTCAAGTCTTTATACTTATGAATTGTACATTGGTCACTGAATATTCAGTTCTCATTAAGCAATATCATGTAAATGGAAAAAAATTATATGTCTATGTTGTTGGTACTGTAGTAAGTAAAATGAGATGTACTTGTTGCACTAAATTGTATATCATACGTTTAAATTATCTTAGTACGACTTAGTCGACATTTACGTGACATTATCATAAATACATCATGAGAAAGTCAGTGTTTGGTAATAATAAGTTGTAATGAATGGCAGTCTTAAATATTTGTACTTGGAATGTTACTGGACCAATGTCTAGTACTGTGTAGCTAAGTAATTTACTGGATCAATATTCAATTCAGGCTATGTATTTGTATGTATATCTCTCTATGTATGCCTATCATCATGTATGTCTATCATCGTGTGTCTATCATTATGTATGTCTATCACTATGTATGTATATTTGCATTTATTCATGTGTCTCTGAATATATGCTTATCTGAATTTAGGTCTATCTGAGTGTATGTCTATCTGTGTTTATGGCTTTATGTTTATGTATATATGTATGTCCGTCTATCTCTTCGTCTATCTGTTGGTGTAACTGCCAATCTGCATGTATGTATGTATGCATGTATACGTGTGTATGTCAATCTGAATGTTTATCTGTCTATGTGTGTGTGAGTTTATCTGTCTATGTATTTATATGTCTGTCACGGTCTGAACTTGTACACAGTTGGGGGGGACTTCATGTAAGCGGCCCGGTTAGCTCAGTCGGTAGAGTACTTGCCCTGAAAGCGAGAGGTCCCGGGTTCGAGCCCCGGACTGGCTGCATGTTTTTCTCTCCTTGTGACATTGGCGCCCAATAAGGGACCGTGACAGCACTGCTTGGTCAGTCTAATAGCGCTTGCAGTGCGATTTATGACATCCTTGGCACTGGAATTCCGAAATTCGAGGACGAATTTCCAGTTAACCAGGGGTGTATGTCACGGTCTGAACTTGTACACAGTTGGAGGGACTTCATGTAAGCGGCCCGGTTAGCTCAGTCGGTAGAGTACTTGCCCTGAAAGCGAGAGGTCCCGGGTTCGAACCCCGGACTGGCTGCATGTTTTTCTCTCCTTGTGACATGTCTATATGTCTATGTATGCCTATCATCATGCATTTCTATTTTCGTGTGTATGTCTATCTCTATGTATGTATAACTGCATTTATGCATGTGTCTCTGAATTTATGTTAATCTGAGTGTATGTCTATCTGTATTTATGTATTCATGTTTATGTATTTCTTGTATGCTTTCTATTCCTCTATATGTTGGTGTAACTGTCAATCTGCCTGTATGTCTGTATGCATGTATATACGTATGTATGTCAATATGTATGTGTATCTGTCTATGCGTTTGTATGTCTATCTGTTTATTTATGTCTATCATAAGTTATGTCTACATTCATACATGTCTATCATCGTGTGTCTATCATAATGTATGTCTATCACTATGTATGTATATCTGCATTTATTCATGTGTCTCGAATTTATGCGTATCTGAATGTATGTATATATGTATTTATGTTTATGTATATATGTAAGTTTATATTACATATAAGACATGTAGCAGTTATGGGGGTTGTGTGTCTGCCTGCCTGTCTGTATATATGTCGTTCTCTCTGTCTGTCCGTCTGTCTGCCTGTGTGTGGTTATGTTGACTAAAAGAAATTGTACACCAAAATACAATCTTAATATTTAACCTTTTGAAATCTTACTTGATTAGAACAATTTCTCAAGTTTTTCGTCTGCTGCATAGGGTGTCATAGTACATGTTGTATTAATCCTGGATTATGTTTGAGGAAATGATTTAAGAAGAATTTGCACAACGCTATTTTCTATCATCGGTTGCTATTGAATTGATACCTTCGTCTCGAATTATCTTTAAAAATAACACTCCATACATACAGACGCTTTCAGATGCTATGTTTACACAATTATTGCACATGTGGAAGAATTATTCCACCGGCAATTGCTATCGTGGATAATTTACCATATGGAAACAAAGAGTAGCTGTAACTTTAACGCGCTATAACTCTTTAATTAATTAAGTTATCGCTTAGGTGCAAACGGCTCCATAAAATATAATTATCTATCTTTAATATGTATATTTTATTTTTCGAGAAAAATATGATTTAAATGGTCTGTTTTTAGGTTAAATAAACGTTGTCAATATCATATAGACAAAGAACAAAATAAAAGTACCCCTTCACTTATAATCGATGTATATCAAATATTATTATATATATTTCTTAGGTGCAAACGGTCTCGGATGCGGCACTTCTTCATCTACAATGTGATTTTATTTCATCAAAATAAATTTAGATTTAGATGGTCTTTTTTGAAGATATATTTGTAACTTCATGATTTCGGATTTGTTCGTGAAAGTCCGACAATGCTCCCGATTTTACCCGAAGTTTTATGACCCTCATAAAGTCAATTTGTTATCACCAGGGGGTCTGAAGCGAGTCGCGTATCCCTATTACATAATCATTAATAATATATACATGATCTATACGATAATCTTCAATGTGAAATGATGGTGTGTTCCCGGAACGCCTACTCGACTTAAAATGTATCGGGGAATTAGGGGTCCTTGTAAAGGGTAAATTATAGATTTATTTTGTAGATGACTTTGGAACTCTTTTTTATAAACTTTTGATAAAAGTATTAAATATTTAAATAGTAAATTTTGTAAATATAATTATCATGTTTTACGTTCTTACAGTTTGATAGCTATTATTTAATTAATAATTAACTTAAATTTAATCCATTATTAATTTGTATTTAATTTGGTTTTAACATGTAGCACAAACCAAATATCATTCAAACACACAACATATTTGCCCTTTAAATTAAAGCTTTATGTTCTTACAGTTTGATAGCTATTAATGTTGAAGGATGTCACAGTAAACTAAAAACCCAACATGCCCACCCTAATATATTCACGGCCATACAGATATTTAAAGACGTTCAGAACTGCAACGATATCAACAGAATTCAGAGAGCTGCAGGTGGAACTACAAGACCACAAACCCAACGGTACCTGAACATTGATCGTCGCCTGATAGTTCTCAAAGAGAGATACCAAACTGGAGTGATTGATTTAATGACTTATGAGGACTCAGCATCCCAACTCATCCAGTTGGGAGCTTAGCTGTGTGAAAATAGCATCTATCTAATGTATATCATGTGCTGTTGTATATATGTATATGTTTTATCTGTGCTATGCATACACTAGAATGTTTACAAATACTCATTTTCTATATTATGTTGATTAATATGATAACAAATAAAAATAGTTTAAATTGTATTATTTTGTGTAGTTGTTTATGTAGTTTAAATATATTTAAACCGATCACAAGTGCAGACGAGAATCAAACTCATGCCAACAGAATAAGCTCCCTAACCTGTTGCCTTTTTAGAAATTGTACCACTTGAAATTGTTGTGGGGAAAGTAGCCTTCGCTTTTAACATGCATTGGCCCATTTTCACCAATACGTTTCAATCACATTTCATCCAAATACCATTTTTTTTCAACTGTAAAAGTTTTGAAGTGTTTAAATTCAGATTGAAGCGTAATACAAAAGAATATTTTTTGTTTATAAAAGAAAAAATCTGACCATGTTCAATTATCTTATCAATTAAGTCCACATAAATCTATCACTTATAACTTCCCTTTAAAAGGCCCCGTAATCCTCAATTTTGACCAGGTAGAGATTAAATCGAGTAGGCGTTCCGGGAACAAACCGAAATGATGTATCTTTAACAACTGCGAATAGGGGTAATCGGACAAAAAGAAACAGGATAATAAGCAATTTTCATTTCAGGTTAAATTATTTTTTCCTTTAATTGAATACATTTGTAGCATGTAAAAGACACATTTCAATAAATGTATTTAGAATTTATGTTTTGTTTATGCGAAATTTTAACTTTATTTATCTGAAATTACAATGATTTTTTCCACTTTACCCCACAATGTTTCTTTTCACCCCTTTCGAATATCTGACAGAAATTATAATTGCGTGCACAGGAAAAATTGCTCATTATAATAAATTTCTCCTTTTCTAATAATGTTTTCTTCAATCTTTTTTTAACATCTGACAGAAGACTATCAAAAGTTCTAATATTTGTTTTAATTGTTGACAGAATATATAATTGCGTGAAAGGGAGAAATTGCTACTTATGAGCAATGTCTCTTCTCCCACAATGTTTTCCTTACGCTATTTCAAACAACTTCACACAGATATGCATAATACGTAAAATAGCATTGCAAAGTGAAACAAATATTAGCACTTCAAATTGAGTTACATATATTATTGTAGATTTGTAAATAGTTTAATCAGACTAAATTTTTTTGATCAATTTTAAACACACAAAAATGTATCAAATTTAAAGAAAATCATTACAATATCAAGAAGATACATTAATCCTCTGCTAGTTTGTATCTTTTTCATATTTGTAGTCTTAAACATATTGATTTTCATTGTATTTTGGAAAATGGGTTGCTTTTTATCCTGTTTTCTTGTTGTCCGTTGCTTTTTGTCCTGTTAATTTTTATCCTGTTTCTTTTTATCCTACAATCGCGAATAATAATTCCTGCCGTAAATGATATAATGCGTGTTTTTTTTTCTGTTTCTGGTTTTCCGTAATGAAGACAATGCTTAAGGATCGAGATATCGCAGCCAAAGTGCGAAAAAAAGAAAAAGCTTATTTGAATACTTAAATTAAATATGTGATTAACTGCGAATAAAGTTGAAAACATTGTGACAAAAGGCGAAAAAGCTCGTGTTGAGTAATTCATGCTTTTGTCACAATGTTTTCAAAATGGTCTGATGCAGACGCGTCAGAAAGCGTGTGTATGTGGAAAAAGGTTACGATAAAATCCACCTTACTATGTTGTGAATTAAAAACTAAAATTCAATCAACTATTGATCGCAATTTACAAATATCAGACTTTACCCATACATACGCATTTTGACCCATCAATAGTTCACTGGTTTTAAAAACAGTGTATACATTGGAGACAGTAATCATTAATTAATTAATGATTTCCACTCTATTCAATTGTTATTTAATTTAGTTCAACATCCATGGAGATTTTGCATAATTTTATATATCAACGTAATAAATTATAAATGTCAGCGTGTCAATTTAAAATGATTAGTGGATAATTTTATTTAAAGCAAGTACATCTACATAATATTGACTAATTAACAAATTATTTATCATTCAGTCGACATTCAACCGGTCTTTATACTCTTTTAAAAACATGTGTGTGGTTTAATCTATCAGTTGAATATAGAGCTTGAATCAACTGATTTATTTTACAAGATTAAGTTCAAGTTCTTTATTTGCATAACATTTTACATGTTGTTGCAACATATACATAATAAACAATAGTATAGCAATACATATAGTATAGTTACATGTTGACATGTGATATATAATATTCGAGAAAAGTGTAATTAATATTAATGCGTACAAGTTGACTAAACTTGGATTGTTTATTTTGTGGATTTAAAATAGCACCTTTTTCGGATTTCTATCAGTCTATGGTACTGTTTTAGAATCGCGTTTAGTATTGGTCATGTACTAAGTTTTCGTAATATACTTAGTTTATCATTTTTCATTAGTTGTTTAAATTGATATAGTGATGGCCAAATATGATACTAATTTGGAAGTAAATTGATTCTCAGTTGACGATACAAAGGACATATAAGTATAAAATGATATTCATTTTCAATAACATTCCAGTTACACATTTTACATATTTTATTTTCCCTAAGGATGTTATTATATCGTCCTTCCTCAATTAATAAATGGTGGGATGAACATATTAGTCTTGTCATTGTAATTCTGTAATTATTGTTATTAACACAATCGAGATATTTTTCGTGTTCAAAGTAGCTTTTAAAAGATCTGTAATATTGTAATTTCGCAGAATTATCTAAATCTGAAAACCAATTTTGAATGTAACTATCTTTTATTTGCCCAATAACAATTTCAACGTCAGAATTGGTAATGTCTGATTTCATGTGCATATATGATAAACCGAGACTATCCAGTAAACTGTTAATATCTTTGTGAAAAGTATTTACAATATTGCCCTTTGCATCCTTCATGTTAAAAACATAGGATAAACATATACATTTATAAATGTCAGCGTGTTATTTATTAACTGGCCAATGGGTGTCGTTTGTTCTGACGTAAGCAGTGGCGCAGTTTTATAAAATATCTGCGTAAGAAAATTTCCAAGATAAACATTATACTAGCTAGTATGCTCTTGTATTGAGGAGATCAAGGTTGTTCTAAATCTGTGTTAAACATTTAATTTATTAACCAAACAATGGGTTCACTATTTTTGACGATTGTACTTTCAAGGCTAGTTTATGCATTATTTGCGACAAAAGTTTAACTGACTCAAAATTTGGCGTTAAGAGCTTTTTATCAGGCTTATATATGGTGTCATAACCATTTGCCTGTCATAGACCTACCTGATCGACGATTAAACGGTTGGACACAAAATGAAAATGGAACATATCAGCCCGTCTATTTCGAAAAAGACCCAGCTCCAAAAGAAGTAAGAGACTTGACTCATATGTTTTGCACGGATAAAATGTGCGGATCAAGTCGGCAATGCCAGTGCCTTTCAGCAGGTTTACCCTGTCTTGAAAATTGTAAATGTTTTGCTGAATGCAATAACAAACTCATCGAAACAGATGTTAATGAAGATGACCTTAACGATTAAATAGGTTGAAAGCAGTACAAAGTTCGCTAACAAATCATATTTCAAATTTGAAAGCAATACTAACTCTGATTTTAGATATTTGTTCCGCTGAAGCCAAATGGGGCCGACAAATAAGCGGACTGACATATCTATGGGCGCAAAAATACGATACCTATATATATATGCCCTAAAATACTTTTAGGCCAACAAATCTCACCAAATGCTTGTTCTTATCATTCAGTCATTTTCAATAAAAGGGAAATTACTATGGTTTGTGTTAATTATAATTACAGTCGACGCTCGTTGTGTCGAATTCGAAGGGCCCTTCAAATTTTCTTCGACACAAGCGTACTTTGACTTATAAATAAATAACAAGTACACATATTTAACATACAAATAGCACAACATAATTAAACGATTTGTCAGCATTTACTCATTGATGATAATTTAATTTAAATTATGAATGATTTTCGTTCACGATGATTATTGTTTTTAAATGATCGCAAATTATGCGAATCAAAATTTAATTAAAAGTTAATTGTAATTTACAGGCTTGTGTTTGGCTAATTAAACAAAGCGTGGTTATAAATTTACCTGTCAAGTCAACAAAAATGACCTACTTTGACTATTATCGTACACATACGCAGGTCAATTTCTAGTAGGGACCAAATAAAACTTTGACACAGGAGATGTTGTAAATTCTCGAATTTTGACTTATCCGTTGTAAAATCATATAGACAAAGAAGGAAAAGAATTGGGACCAGAAAAAACACGTTTGGACTGAAATATTAAAGAACTGAAGTATATTTAAAAGTTTCGAAAATTTCCCAAATATCGAACGATAATTAGTCACAAAGTTACGGTAAAAAAGCATACATAAAATGTGTTTATTGTTATTATAAAAAAAAAAAAATAAAAAAAATTGTGTTTATCGAAATGTTGAATTAATGAACGGACAGACGGATAAATGGATGGGTGAAAAAGATGAAAGGCACAACTAACCCCTAAATGTATGTCTTGCTTCAGACAGGTATGTTTAAATGATTTTGTAAAGGTATAACTTGATATATGTGTCAATTAACTCATTTACCGATTTAAACCGTACTCGTATAACTAAATTTGCGCATGCGCAGAAGATATGAACGTAAAAACACAAAAATAACACATTTTTGAATATCATGGCTTCGTCAATATATAAAAAAACATTCATTAATACATATTTTTCTCTTTATCTATTAAACGCAATTGACGACTTCAAAAATATTGAAAATTTTATCTAAAAAAAAAAAAAAATCCGGGCCTCTTGGAAACGCTCAAAATTTTGGTATTTCTAAGACCGCGATTTTTATGCAAGAACTTACCTAATATGTAGCAGGTATTAACCTACTCAAAAACACCAAATTCGGCTTGTTATACTTCCGGTAGGGGTTCCTCCTTAATTATGGCCCGTACAGAAAATTCCTACAGGCCTAATTTGTAAATGGTCCAAAGGCAAGATGCCGATTTGCGAATAAAAACTTGTCAAATTATGCACCTATGACTAAATAATATGTACACTGACATTTAAGGATGTACTGAACTGAGAAGTGGATTATATATCTTTGTAACATTGTTATGAACTCTTCTGATTTAGTTGTAAATTAAAACATGTTTAGTCAATATGCCTTTTTATAATGCTTCAAAATATCAAACAGAGTGGATTAAACTTGTTTGAGTTAAGGGCAGAATATCCTTCGTGAGCCATCCAAGTGCTGTCCAGACGCCATGTTTTATTATATAATATAGCTGGGTAAAAAGAACATATTAAAATCCATGTATATAAATTTTAATCTAGAACGTTTATATTATCGTATGCTTTTGAAAATAAGAAGAAAACATTGGAATACTGTTGTTACAATTGAAGATATGTTTGAAAAATAAATCAATATATATTCATATTTAACAATTTTTAGACAAGTATTCAGACAAGAAAAACTCAAAAGTTTGCTCAGGGACATATACTTTTCTTTTCAAATATTGATAAATGATAGATATTTCAATAATCTGAAGAAGTTTTAGAAAAAGTTAAATATTATAAATATATTTTTTCCTTATTTCAAAGTTTTAAACCTGTCTGTTCTTACACCTGACAGATATTGGTTTTCATCAAATGCAAAATAGCGTCTATTTTTGAGTTTTAATTACAACATAGCATGTGAACCTCCAAAGATATGGATAAAAGTAGTAGTAGTGGAAGTAGTAGTACTACTTAAAGTAGTTGTAGTAGATGTAGTATTATTAATAGTTTAGTAGTTACAGCAGTAGTGGTAACAATAGTTGCTGTAGTGGTAGTAGTTATTGTTGTTTTAGTAGTTATTGTTGTTTTAGTAGTTATTGTTGTTTTAGTAGCTAAAGTAGCTGCATCAGCAACATATTGATTGATTGATTGATTGGAGTTTAACGCCGTTTTTAACAATTTCTCAGTCATATCACGGCGGCCAGTTCACCTACTCATGTGTTTCCTGGTTTTCTCACACCAGTACTCCACACAACAATCTTCCCAAGCAACTGGCTGCTTTTCCACATAGACTGAGCCCATTGGTGGAAGACGAATGACGCATGTCGCAATGACTTTTGTCAAACGTCGGAAAGAATGTTGGCCGAGCCGGGATTCGAACTCACAACCCCTGGATTGACAGCCCACGTCGTTACCGACAGAGCTACCGGGACTCGACAGAAGCAGCAGCAGAAGAGAAGCAGTAGTAGCAGCAGTCGTAATTATAGTAGAGAATGTAGTGGATGTATAAGGGGTAGTAATAGTAGTCGTAGTAATAGTAAAAGCAATTGTAGTAGAAGAAAGTGAATTACTGGAAGTAACATCGGCCGCACAAAAAGAAGTAAAGTTTATCAAAAAAGTGATTGTTTATATGTACTTATACTTACTGTCTGACCTTGACAGCAACAAGAAAATCGTCAAGACACTAGATATCAAACACGTCCAAATATAACGATACTTTCGAATCATTCTCATGTTTGTTTTTCCGCTGCATGCGTCCAATGATCACTATAATAACAGACGAACTTTTAATTTAAATAAAACCAGTCCGAGTTCTTTACGTCATTCCACCTGTAAACACATTGACAAATGGATCAAGTATTCTAAATTATACACAACCTTAACTTTCGTCACGTCACCTGTATACGGTGGCACAGAGGTGACATGTGTATGTTTTTATTATATGCCTGTTTATTTTCCGGTGGAAATACACACAGATTGACATGCGCAAATACACCACGACAGATTTAAATTCCGCATCTATATAATGCGGTGTAAATACAAGATTGTGACGTCATACAGTGGCGTGACCGGTTTGATGATGATATTGGGCGGGGCATACGTATTGGAATGCATTATGGGGCGTTGTGTAATCATTGAAGCGATATTCATCCGCCCTTCATAATCTTAATTTTACGGTTAATAAAATGTAAACTCAATAAATTTTCGCTGCTCATAGATAGGTATATAATAAAAGGAATATTACGTTGCGGGAGCGATAAATGTGTTCGTATTGCACGACTCGTAGCGTGGGAAAATCCATATCTTACTCGACTTTCGGTCTCGTAAGATATCGATTTTCCCACGCTACTTGTAGTGCAATACAAACTCTTTTATCGCTCCCGCAACGTAATATTCCGAAGTTGTAATATTTATAAACAATGTATAGTTTATAAATCACATATCTATGCAAAGGCAAATGTTTGAACAGTTTTATGTACCCAAACAAATTCAGTGCCTTCAGCGCTTGGATTAATCGTCTTTTTAAATTTTAATTGCAAAACGGGTTGAGTCCCGAAAAGTGGTATAACAAAACGGGGTCTTGATATTCATGTATGTTTCACACGCGATGTCATCAATTCCCTACTGAAATAAGTGTTATTTAACATTTGTGTATTGATTCCTTGTATTATAGCTGAAATAAACATATATTTGGGCCACTCCATGAGAAAACCGGTGATAGTGACAACATTTTCGATTTTGGGATTTTTACATTTTCATATAGTCCAAATTGTCTAGTTTTGTTTGATATATATGTGGACTTCGTATGGCGAATATTGACGCCGTAATGGACATCAAAAGAAGACATGTGTTACTAATTATTGAAATGACGTCGACGTCATTTTCATATCTATGCTCGACACTCAAACACAATTTACAGCAACGTTATTTTTACTTTTCTCAAAATGGCTTGCTTACGTTTTAAGCCTTTCAACGTATAACTTCACCTGTAAAGCAGTACTACTTCGAACGGTGGTGCATTTTAAAGCACAGCGTTTTGAACAAGATGTCAGGGTACATGTAGGAAATATTGTCGGAGTCTTATTTCCTTTGCTACACGAAAACTATTTCTGCGCATCTAGTTGATTATGTGAATGCCACCGGGTGCATCGATTGCTTACAAACTTAGAAACAAACCAGGAAAATAAATTATATCGAAGGAAAATGAATTGCATGAATTCAGATTTGGCTTTGCTGATAGTATCCGTTTAACGAGATCTTATTTCCGATTTACTAAAACCTCTGTCGTTTGTGATTATATAGCGACCTCATAAAGGTCTGAGATCAGTGTACGAGTTCCTGTCGGTTCACTACCAATTCTCAATTGGCAATAGTCAAATTCAATCTTTAAATTATCTTGGTTGTTTGGATAGTACTACGAAAGCTACTGTTTCAGTTGACAGAGCTAGAACAAACTCTGTCTGTGTTGTATAACTGAATGCATTGTTGAATGACTTTTAACAAATAACAACACACTTGCATCACAATCGAAGGATTCCCTGTTATATAAGCATTTAAACAACGAGTTATTGATATTTCAGTACAAAAGTGGCACACAGGTATGTGTAACTCTTCAAAAGCGTATTTCAAATCATTATTGAACATGGAAACATACCTAATGATTGAAATGCATTATATATATCGACGAACATACATTTAAGGTCCCCTAACCACAGTTTAGCTATAGAAAGAGGACACCATGACAATATTGAGAAAATGTTTAGAGTTTTTACTTATTGTTTATATACAAATATTTACATTATTGAAGACGATTTACATTGTGTATATGATAACTTAAGAAAGCGTCACTTTCCACACAATGGAAATAATAATTTACCAACAAAACATCTGTTAAATAGGATAATGCAATGTCAAAACAAAATTTTAATTCAAATCCTGGCTACATGTGTAATCTGACATTTGCATTTGAAGAGAGATTTATTTGAAAAATGCTTCTAATAACTGATATTTAAGAATACTTCAAATGAACAAATCAGTTAATAGAACATATTAAATTGCATTTATTAGGATGAAATAGGTGCATATATATGACACTAATATAATTCATAAAGTATGCTACTTGGTAAATAACTATTTACATATCTACATTTATTGTCCGTATTAAGAATTGTTGTCAAATTTGTGTATATTGTGAGTTGCTCTGAAGCATTGATTTGTATGTAATTTATATGTATTGTGGGCCGGAGGCCTTATATTACAATACAATATTATTGTATTGTATTGTATTGTATTGTATAGGTTAATTGAATTTCACAAAGGATGATATTTTTTATAATTTTCTCTTATTTATATTCAGATATGCAACATTCTACTTTAATTTGTTTTAATCAAAACAACACTTGGTTCGTCAGTGGGGAACACATGGCAATTGGGATAAATAGATAACAAGATGTTCAGGTTATTTTGGTCAAATCAAACATTCAGATCTGCAACAGTCTGCTTTAATGACAGCTGGAATAACTAGATAACGACAAAATCAATGCCAATTTGATTTATATTTCATATTTAAGTTGGCTTTTAACATTTCTTTCAAACTTACTCTCAGGAAGAATGTAAAACTGAACGGACAAGGGCGTTCCTGACCAGGCTGAACAAATGCATAAGCTTATCAGGATTTCATTAGTCGCAAATTCATGAAGATGATATTACCATATATATATAATTATATAGCATAACTCTACTTTAATGTCTTATGTTATGTACCATATATCATTTTGTTTGGATGCAGAACAGATAACAACTGTCAAGCCGATCTTTCATTATGTCGGCATCATGTAAATAGTATACACCCCCGCTGCATGGCGGCATTACATTGTATTAAAAAGAAAACAAAAATACCCAATATATTTACAGACAGTCAGTTGCCTAAAATGAATAAAGGTTTTAATACTGCTAGGAATATTTCATAGTAATTATCTACATATTATCACCGTATAAACAGAAGAATTACAGCATACAGCATACATAAACCTAACAACTGATCAAGATCCCTCATCAAACTGCGTTTTCCCCATGGTTTAAAAAATATCTATAATCATTGTTGCTTCTGGAGATCAGTAGACAACAACATGAAAAGCGATTCCAAAATCCTTCTTGTTATCTTATACAAACCATTTTGATATAAGATCCATGATCTCAATCCATGTCAAAATATAGATAGCCTCTAAATTAGCATTATTGTATATTTAGGTATCACATGACATTTGTTTTCGAAAGATGACTATCGTCACTGGTTAAACTATCACTTCATATTCAAACGTAAACTTCTCGAAAGCGTTGGTGACTTATTAATTAAGATCAGACTGAGATACGCGGATTGGTCTAGATCTACACTGGTTAGATATGCCACTAACGTTGTTTTTCTATCTGGTCACATAATTGAAAATCGAAACTGAAAATGTGTTAAATTTGCTTTTAATGCATTGCACCGTGTGTATTTTACCTTTATACATAATCCATGTACATGAATTAAGTCTTCGAAAATTGAAACCAAATTGTTTACGGCTTTCAAGAATGAAACACGCATCAGAAACTGATTATATACACGATGTATCTTTTTTTAAAAATGCAGATTGATATAGTACATGCAGAATGAAACAAACATATTTCCAGGTCAGCCTCCTGCAAGTGCAACACCCGTTGGGGAAATATTTCATAGTCAATCTCTCTTACAAATCACGTAAGCCATAACGTAATATAGTTAAACTGAAGTTGGGTAGCTGTGTACCTAATAGATTGAGCTCGTTTCTACTGTCTAGGTTGTTTCGACAAGTGTATATTACGATCTATACCCGCACATACATCACACATGAGCCAGGTGTATACTGTTGGTCCGAAGTATAACAACGGCTTATATAACCTATACACCTAGATGCGGAATAAATTGTATGGATTTGCAAGCTGATTCTTTAACGCTCGCAAATTCATACATAATTGAATAATAATGACACAATACAAAGTATTTTGTTACCTCAATTTCAAGCGATTCACACGGTTTTATTTCATAGACTTTTGTGTTTCTATGACTACAAGTTCAAAACCTTATTGAGGGCTATGTTTTATTCAATTTACTTTTCGCAGATGCAGATAAACTTTTTTCATAAAGTCTTGTATAACACCATTACAGCGTTAAACTATATTAAGTATTTATTTAAATTGAAAGGTGATGGCAATAAACAGGAATTTCACATAATCAGAAACAGAAGAAAAGAAGAATGAACGTAAATGCGTATACATGTTTAAATTTCAAATCTATCTCAGAAACATATTTAACTCTAAAGCATAAATGGATCATTTAAAGAGGGAATTCACAGATCACGAAAAACTAAATAGTTAAAATAAATATTGATATACATAATTATATATTATCTGTTTACTAATCTTACACGCTCGTGTTTATTGGACGTTTTGAATAATTAATACAATCTTCCAATAAATTGTGCAGATTAACCGGCTTGTAACAATATGTCGCTCTACATTTCATCTGCCGATGAACATGATGTTAATAACTAAATAAAACTCTGGGTATACATGTGAGTTTACTTCCGCGTAAACACACAAATGACGTCAATCTTTAAATGATGATTCCGTCATTTCTTATGCGATGTCACTATCACCGGTTTTCTCATGGAGCGGCCCATTTACATACCTGATATTTTTATTACAAAACGGGTCTATTCCCAAAAAGTGGTATTACAAAACCTGTTCTTGATATTCATGTATTTTTAGCAATTTTGTATTACTAGCATTCTAAAAAAAGACTTTTTAACATTTGTACATAGGTTTCTTGTAATTTTAAGTTAAACATTTCAGTTTAACCGACTTCTTAAATTTTAATAACAAAACGGGTTGAGTCTGAAATACTTTATTACCAAACGGTTTGAGTCTGAACATGTGGTATGACCAAACGGGTTCTTGATATTCATGTATGTTTCACACGCGACTTCATTGCCATCCTTCTAAATAAGTATTATTTAACATTTGTGTATTGATTCCTTGTAAAATATAGCTGAAAGATACAAATTGTTACATTTCCGTTATTTTCATTACAAAACGGGTTCTTGATTTGATGTATGTATTTCTCTGAAATAAGACCCTATTAATATTTGTACATAACTTTCTTTTAATTTTAAGTTAATATACAGTTTAAATCAACTTTGACATTTGTATTCCAAAACTGGTTTTTATTACAAAACTGGATGCTATAGGTACGGTGGCACAGATACGGTGACACAGAGGTGATATGTGTATGTTTTTATTTATCTCGTGCGCACGACATACTAAGAAGACGATTAATCAAAGCGCTGAAGGCACTGAATTTGTTTGGGTACATAAAACTGTTCAAACATTTGCCTTTGCATAGATATGTGATTTATAAACTATACATTGTTTATAAATATTACAACTTCGGTTAAAAGAATAAATGACGCATCCGTTAAAATTACATGCCATTTTAGTTGTCTATAAAAATAAATCATAAGACATACATGTGAATATTATATTTAATTACCAAGTTTCAAAAGACAAACAAGTGGATAACCATTATGGCCCCGACTCAGTCATCTAAGTATTTACCAATTTTTGTTACAAAAAAAAAATCACAATTTACCAAGGGTTTTCTAAAATCTTACTCAAAAGCTTCCTGCTTAACAAGAGGCCCATGATGGCCCTAGATCGCTCACCTGAATTAAGCAATGTAAAACACATCAAGACAATTATTCTCACAAAGATTCCAAATGCAACCTCCAGAGTGCCCTGTGTGGGCCATGTCAACATTGCTTGAAGAAATCTGATATAGGGTCCCCGAAGAAACATTTCTACACAATTATTTGGCCTGACACTTTCGGAGGAAAATATTTTTTAAGTTCTCACTATAGCCATATAAGGTCAAAAAGTCCCGCCCTCTGTCGGCCATGTTTTTCGACCAATCAGCACGGATTGAAGGAATCTGATAGAGGGTCTCCCAAGGAACATTTCTACAAACAAAAAATGAAAATTGGCCAAACACATTGGAGGAGAAGATTTTTCAAGTTCTCACTATAGCCATATAAGGCCAAATAGCCCCACCCCCTGGCGGCCATGTTTTTAGACCTATTGATCTACCAATCAACATGGCTTGAAGGAATTTTAAGGAACATTTCTACAGGCAAAAAAGCCCCGCCCCTTGGCGGCAATGTTTTTCGACCAATCAACTTGGCTTGAAGGAATCTGATAGAGTGTCACCCTAGGAACATTTCTAAAAAAATATTTGAAAATCGGCCTGACACTTTTGGAGATGAAGATCTTTTGAGTTTACACTATAGCCATATAAGGCAAAAAAGCCCCGCCCCCTGGCGGCCATGTTTTTCGACCAATCAACATGGCTTGAAGGAATCTGATAGACGGTTATCCAAGGAACACATCTTTAAAATAATTTCTGCATGAATCACAAACATTTGAAGGAATTCTGGTGAGGTCAATGAGAGGATGCTTTCTGTGAAGTTTCATCCTAATTGACCCACTCGTTACTGAGGAGAAGATGTTGACGGACGACAGACGCCGGACAAAAGGAGATTTTTTGACCCTCCGACTTTTCGACCCCTGATTGCTAAGACTGTTCGACCCTTGGTTCAATTATCGGCGTATATAGGTGTTAATTGATGATTTAGCATACACCTGTCTTTAACTTAGCTTGGTAAAATGATCAGTCATGCTTAACTGCTAATCGGCAATTGATTGCTTGTTGGTTAATCTGATACATTATTAATTAATTTGCTTGATGTCTTGTTTTGTACAGTGGACCGTCATTTAGATATGCAACATAATTTAAGATTGTATTTCAGACATGAATACAATGAAAACTGCTGAAGTTGCGATTTGAAATGTATTATTTAGTTATAATTATAAAAGCCGACATTTCTTTCAAAATATTTAATAAATCTAATAATTATATATTATTAAGTAAATGCCCCAGGCCTCTACATTAACTTCTGAACCTACTTGCCCAGTAGGACGAGTACTTTGAACATTAACTTGCCCAGGCTCAAATACAACTTGTCCGAATATTTTATGATAACTATCTTCAAATAAGAAATAATAACTCAAATAACACAAGACTAAACTTTATTTGTGTTGAGAAAAGTCACAGAGCTGTTCACAGAGCAGACTGACATGAATTGTCAGTTTTGCCATTGTAATAGCAGACAACAATTTTCGGTTTTTATTTCAGACACATGTGATATATTAATTGCATGACTGTTGACTGTTTTAACACGACAAGTTGTACAGCGAGTGACAAAAGACGAAGTTTTATCGTCTCCAAAACTTCTACATGGCGTGTAGCGATTCGTCAAAGCGTAGCCACGAATGTTCTTTCTGCCATGTTTTGATTTAATATTGACACAATAACCTGGGACTACTTATACGGAGAAGAGAAACGAGTGCGATAAGCTATATAGCGCTATATAATATGCTTGTCGTTCTTATCGATACCTGTACAAGGTTATCGAGGTTTACGTGCACGAGCAGTTTTGTAAAGACGACAAGCCCTAGACCTACACAACTAGTGTATCATAAATATGCGTTGTTGTAATAGGGTGAAATATTTAAAGCTCCCTTCATTGACGTATCGAAGATTCAATATAAATATTTTTATTGAACAATAAAGCGAATTTACAAGATATGAAAACGTAATTATCAAAAATAGTGTACTGATAATCAATATATATTTCTGTAAACAGTATAGTGAATATACAACAAAGTACATTATTATAGTATAATTGCAGTTGCTTCAAAAGCACGGTGAATCGCTCGTTTTGATTGGTTCAAAACCGATCACGTGACTAAAAGGAATTGCGTTTATTTTCCAATAACTGCAATTGATCACATGACCAGTTCACGGAACTACTTTCGGAAAATAACTTTAATTTCGACAGTTAACCGTAAACAATGCCACAAATAATTATGCCGAGGTCATATTCAGCTTAATTTTTTAAAAGTAATAATAAATAACACTCATGAGATATTATATCTATCACATAAAGTGACTTATGAGGCGTATTTCGATAAAAATATACTTAACGTTTACAATATCTTTAGATGAAATTTACGGGTTTTGGCGCCAAAGCGACTAACGTATGACGTCAAAATGCTAACGTGACGTCATTTTCCTAGTATTAGGTAATTTTCCTAGTATTAGATCATGTTATCGGCGTAAAGAACATAAAAAAGAGATCCCAATTTTCAATTTATAGTCCCTTTTCAAACAATTCTTTCGATGAAAAATAGCTGTTTTTTTCTTAAACTGCAATTATAAGGGTTTAATGTATGTTTTGGTACAGTTATAAGAGTATAACACGAAATAGCCAAATTACACAGCTGACATAATGCCCTTCGGGCATTATTTGCTGAGTAATTAGGCAATTACAGTATCGATACAGTTATAAGAGTATAACACGAAATAGCCAAATTACACAGCTGACATAATGCCCTTCGGGCATTATTTGCTGAGTAATTAGGCAATTTCGTGTTATACTCTTATAACTGTACCAAAACATACATTAAACCCTTTAATAAACTGACAATTGAACAAGGGGTCGGAAACTAGGAATCGAAACAGAGGGGTCGAAACGTCTTAGAAATCAGGGGTCGAAAAGTAGGAGGGTCGAAAAGTCGAAGATTCAATATAAATATTTTTATTGAACAATTAAGCGAATTTTACAAGATATGAAAACGTAGTTATCAAAAATAGTGTACTGATAATCAATATATTTTCTGTAAACAGTATAGTGAATATACAACAAAGTACATTGGTATAGTATAAACTGACAATTGAACGAGGGGTCGGAAACTAGAAATCGAAACAAAGGGGTCGAAAAGTCTTAGACATTAGGGGTCGAAAAGTCGGAGGGTCGAACATTCTGGCTACCATGGAGAATGAATGAATGAATGAATGTATATTGTTTTATGGCGCATCGACAGCTAAGGTCATTTAGCGCGCAATTAATTTTAATTATTCATGATCCCTGGGTAAACAAACCAGTACTAGGCTAGAAAATGTGCCTTGCCCAAGGGCACTCCACCATGACCGTAGTGCCGCGACTGGGGATCGAACCCGGGACACCCGGTTATGAAATCCCCACGCTAACACAGCGGATTCCTGACCACGGAGAATAACCCACACCGTTGTATTTATAAATAGAATTTGACGATCACGATTTCTCTGTCTGCAAATGAGTCACTCTCATTTTAAATGCATCATATGACGCAATTTTTTTTTTTAATTCGTTATACTATATTTATGTGCCTGACAAGCCACAAAGAAAATATAAAACAAATGTGACGCGCTTATTGACCTACATTTGAAAAGCCAATGTGTATATATTCCTACTCGTTATACTATTTCTTCAAAGGAACATGAAATGAGCCTTTTCGGATAAATATTGTACTTTATATATTTATTCTTTCATGATTTAATTGAAATTATACTTTCATCAGGTTTGATTTACATTATGCAAGTTTATAAATGTGGTACTATATTTAGGCGTAGGATTATATCGGTGTGATTTGGTCAGAAGTAGATCCTTATGGTTAAATTACTTATTTTGACCTTTGCTATTATTCCGCGTATTTTATTTTAAAAACACAATTACATTTCATTTCCAAATTCTCTTTGAATAGAAGAACCACATAATAAAACAAGACCTCGGACTGAGGGTGTCTCGCCGTTCTAGGAACTTTTACCTAGTGACCTAGTGTTTGACCTACCCCATAACCCAGTTTTGAACTTGACTAAGATGTGATCTAATAACTTTTCATGAAGATTAATTAAAAAATGTGATTTTACAACGTTATTCTAACATTTGACCTAGTGACCTACTTTTTGACCCCTCATGACCTATTTGTAAACTTGACCTAGATTTAATGAAAACAAATCTAGTGGTTAAATTTCGAGAAGATTGAATGAAGAAAGAGACTTCTAGAGTGTTCAGAAGATTATTCCAAATTAAGGCAAATTATGACCTTGACCTTGAATGATGTTCCATGACCAAACAATACATCTGAAATAGTTTAAGAAAAATTCAAGCAAGGGTTGCCGAGATATAACCAAGGTTAAGTTTTGGGGTTAAGTTACCTAACAACGTGCAAGTTCTGCCAAATTATTACCTTGACCTTGAACATTTTGACGTTGAATGATGTCCCATGACCAAACAATACATCTGACAAAGTCTCAAAAAAATTTGACCAAACAATACATCTGACAAAGTCTTAGAAAATTTCAAGCAGAGGTTGCTGATATATAAGAAAGGTTCTGCGCAATTATGACCTTGACCCTGAACATTTTGACGATGACAGATGTCCCATGACCAAACAATACATCTGACAAAGTTTCAGAAAAATTCCAGCAGGGGTTGCTGAGATATAAGAAACAGTCAAGTTCTGCACAATTATGACCTTGACCCTGAAAATTATGACGTTGACAGATGTATCATGACCAAACAATACATCTGACAATGTTTCAGAAAAATTCAAACAGGAATTGCTGAGATATAAGAAAGGTTAAGTTTTGAGGTTAAGTTACCTAACAAAGGTCAAGTTCTGCACAATTATGACCTTGACCCTGACAATTTTGACGTTGACAGATGTCCCATGACCAAACAATACATCTGACAAGGTTTCAGAAAAATTCAAGCAGAGGTTGGGTTGCTGAGATATGAGAAAGGTTAAGTTACCTAACAAAGGTCAAGTTCTGCACAATTATGACCTTGACCCTGAACATTTTGATGTTGACAGATGTCCCATGACCAAACAATACATCTGACAAAGTTTCAGAAAAATTCAAGCAGAGGTTGCTGATATATAAGAAAGGTTAAGTTTTGAGGTTAAGTTACCTAACAAAGGTCAAGTTCTGCACAATTATGACCTTGACCCTTAACATTTTGACGTTGACAGATGTCCCATGACCAAACAATACATCTGACAAAGTTTCAGAAAAATTCAAGCAGAGGTTGCTGAGATATAAGAAAGGTTAAGTTACCTAACAAAGGTCAAGTTCTGCACAATTATGACCTTGACCCTGAACATTTTGATGTTGACAGATGTCCCATGACCAAACAATACATCTGACAAAGTTTCAGAAAAATTCAAGCAGAGGTTGCTGAGATATAAGAAAGGTTAAGTTTTGAGGTTAAGTTACCTAACAAAGGTCAAGTTCTGCACAATTATGACCTTGACCCTTAACATTTTGACGTTGACAGATGTCCCATGACCAAACAATACATCTGACAAAGTTTCAGAAAAATTCAAGCAGAGGTTGCTGAGATATAAGAAAGGTTAAGTTTCGAGGTTAAGTTACCTAACAAAGGTCAAATTCTGCACAATTATGACCTTGACCCTGAACATTTTGACGTTGACAGGTGTCCCATGACCAAACAATACATCTGACAAAGTTTCAGAAAAATTCAAGCAGGGGTTGCTGAGATATAAGAAAGGTTAAGTTTTGATGTTAAGTTACCTAACAAAGGTCAAATTCTGCACAATTATGACCTTGACCCTGAACATTTTGACGTTTACCGATGTCCCATGACCAAACAATACAGCTAACAAAGTTTCAGAAAAATTCAAGCAGGGGTTGCCGAGATATAGCTATTTGTAAAAGCGGCCGCCGTCGCCGGAAAAGTGACTGCTATGTCTCACTCCACTATCGTGGGCGAGACAACAAAGACGATATAAATATATCATTATTTCAAAAATCGTGATACATTTGAAAAGTAAGAGCAAGTATTGAGTACTACTTTCACGCGTATGAAATTTAGGAACTTTTCCATAAGACGTATGGCTTCAGAAAGCTATATATATATTTGTTTGTTCCAAACAAATAAAAACTGTAATATTTAACTTAAAATTAAAAGAAACCTAAGTACAAAAAGTCTTATTTTAGAATGTTAGTAAGAAAAACTTGCAAAATACATACATGAATATCAAGAACCCGTTTTGTAATACCATTTGTTGGGGACTCAACCTGTTGTGTAATAAACATATCGGAAAAGTAAACATCTATATACTTCAGCTTTAATTCTCGGTGAATTAATACACAAATGTTAAATAATACTTATTTCAGTAGAGTGTTGATGAAATCGTGCATTCAACATACATGAATATCAAAAACCAGTTTTGAAATACAACTTTTCGGGACTCAACCCATTTTGTAATAAAAATATCGGAAATGTGAACATATGTTTATCGCAGCTATAATTTACAAGGAATCAATACACAAATGATAAACAATACTTATTTTAGAAGGATGGTAATAACATCGCGAGTGAAAGATACATGAATATCAAGAACCCGAATGTTATACCGCATTCTCGGACTAAACCCGTTTTGTAATTGCATTTCCAAAAGTCAATTTAACTGAAATGTTGAACTTAAAAAAGTTATCTATGTACATATTATTTTAAAACGTTAGTAAGGAAACATTGCATAATACATACATGAATATCAAGAACCCGTTTTGTAATACCACTTGTTTGCCTTCAATCCGTTCTGTGATAAAAAATATCGGAAATATAGAAATCTGTGTATTTCAGCTATAACTTACCAGGAATAAATACACAAATGTTGAATAATACTTAGTTCAGTTTGTCCTTGACAGGCAGATGCTGCTTGTCCCTTTCCATTATACTGTCCACAACTGACGTGTCTACAGCAGACGGGTGTGAAACATTGTTACCTAATCAAGTTGAAATATTGTGGGAAAAGGAGAACTTGCTCGTTTTGAGCAATTTCATCTTATGTCACATTGTTTTCAATTGTCGTCTGCTGCAAAGGCATCAGAAAACGTGGAAAAGGGTTAAAGCCGTGTAAAGAATTGACGAGTGACAAACTTCAAATTAGTTGTGAAGTTAGCTTGACGAGCGACGAATTGACGAGTGACGAACTTTACATTAGTTGTGAAGTTAGCTTGACGAGTGATGCACTGCTGTGAAGTTAGCTTGACGAGCGACGAATTGACGAGTGACGAACTTTACATTAATTGTGAAGTTAGCTTGACGAGTGATGCACTGCTGTGAAATTAGCTTGACGAGTGACGAACTTTACATTAGTTGTGAAGTTAGCTTGACGAGTGATGCACTGCTGTGAAGTTAGCTGGACGAGCGACGACTTGACGAGTGACGAACTTTACATTAGTTGTGAAGTTAGCTTGACGAGTGATGCACTGCTGTGAAGTTAGCTTGACGAGCGACGAATTGACGAGTGACGAACTTTACATTAGTTGTGAAGTTAGCTTGACGAGTGATGCACTGCTGTGAAGTTAGCTTGACGAGCGACAAATTGACGAGTGACGAACTTTACATTAGTTTTGAAGTTAGCTTGACGAGTGATGCACTGCTGTGAAGTTAGCTTGACGAGCGACGAATTGACGAGTGACGAACTTTACATTAGTTGTGAAGTTAGCTTGACGAGTGACGAACTTTACATTAGTTGTGAAGTTAGCTTGACGAGTGATGCACTGCTGTGAAGTTAGCTGGACGAGCGACGACTTGACGAGTGACAAACTGTTGCTGCTTCATAAACATCGTCAATTCGTCAACTTTTTTCTACAGCTAAAATAAGCAGATATTTTCTGAACATGTAAATATTCACCGTGCTTCCTGAAAATCAATCTTTATAAGAGAGGACCTAAAATAAGAAATGAGCTTTCAGTCCAATCCATTTCTCCATTGTATATTTCTTGATGTTTCCCTCTATGTGAAAGCATAATAATTTAATACGATTCAACTAAACTAGAAGAGCTTGGTCAAATTCGTCAACTCGTCAATTTAGACAATTTAGTGACGAAAAAAATATTTTTTTCAAAACTTTATTTCTGTCTTTTAGATAATGTATCTCGACGTATTTAATGCAAGTTAGGCCCTATTTCAAATGTCATGGACATCAGTCATTCAGAAGAGCTTCAAGTTTGTCAATTCTCAAACGCGTCAATGTTTTTGACAAATTGACGAATTGATTGATTGAATGGGGTTTAACGCCGTTTTTAACAATTTCTCAGTTATATCACGGCGGCGAGTTCACCTACTCATGCATTTCCTGGTTTTCTCACACCAGTACTCCACACAACAATCTTCCCAAGCAACTGGCTGCTTTTCCACATAGACTTAGCCCATTGGTGGAAGACGAATGACGCATGTCGCATTGACTTTTGTCAATCGTCGGAAAGAAAGTTGGCCGAGCCGGGATTCGAACTCACAACCCCTGGATTGACAGCCCGCGTCGCTACCGACTGAGCTATCGGGGCTCGGCGACAAATTGACGAAAACAATATTTTTCTAAAAAATTAATGCGTCTTTTAGATAATGTTTCTGGACGTATTGAATGTAAATTAGACCCTATTTCAAATGCCATGGCCATCAGTCATTCGGAAGAGCTTCGTCAAGTTCGTCAAGTTCGTCAATTCGTCAATTTGGATGAGGAATTGACGGAAACAAATAATTCGAAAACATTATTTCTGTCTTTTAGATAATGTATCTGGATGTATTGAATGCAAATTAGGTCAATTTCAAATTGCATGGCTATCAGTCATTCAGAAGAGCTTCGTCAAGTTCGTCAATTCGCCAACTCGTCAATTTGGTTGACGAATTGACATAACAATTATTTTTCTAAAAACTTTATTTCTGTCTTTTAGATAATGTATCTGGACGTATTAAAGGCAAATTAGGCCCTATTTCAAATTGTTTGGCCATCAGTCATTCATTGTTGACAAATTGACGAAACAAATATGTTTCTAGTTACATAACACGTTAACCACTGCATAGATATGGGCCGCTCCATGAGAAAATCGGTGATAGTGACAAAGCATAAGAAAAATGCCGTAATCATCACTCAAAGTTTGACGTCATGTGATGTGATTGACGTCATTTGTGTGAGTGACGTCATTTGTGTGAGTGACGTCATTTGTTTATGAGTGACGGCATGTGTGTATGAGTGACGCCATTGGTGTGTGTGTTTATATGAAGATTTGCAATCCCGGCGATTTGATTTACACTAAAGTTTTCTTGAATATAGTGATCCAAGCCGAACCAATGGTACAGTTGGATAGAGGAGAGTTCCTTCTACCATCAAATGCCAAAACAACCTAGGATCAGGCTACTTTTGAACGTTTGCGAGGCGGAACGAAAACGGAATACGCACATTTGCGATCCATTTGGGTATCACACTGGTGTACTTGCTCCTAAATGAATGTTTATATATATACTGGCAGGTTATACCCTTTTTTTTTCAACGATGTTTTATGCCACTTTCAAAACTACTACAGGTTAGCGTGTTTCTTTTCAATGGTGTTTTGTGTCACTTTTCACAATGTTTCCGTCATATCACTGTGTCAGAACAGAACAGAACAGAACAGAATATAAGCTTTATTGAAAAGATTTACATTATACATGTGCATACGAAACATATCAGACAATGATAATTGGTTTAATGTGTATGTGTATGTGTATGTCTATCTGTCTATTTATGTCTATCATCTATCGTCTGTCTGTCTGTCTGTCTGTCTGTCTGTCTGTCTGTCTGTCTGTCTGTCTGTCTGTCTGTCTGTCTGTCTGTCTGTCTGTCTGTCTGTCTGTCTGTCTGTCTGTCTGTCTGTCTGTCTGTCTGTCTGTCTGTCTGTCTGTCTGTCTGTCTGTCTGTCTGTCTGTCTGTCTGTCTGTGTGTGTGTGTGTGTGTGTGTGTGTGTGTGTGTGTGTGTGTGTGTGTGTGTGTGTGTGTGTGTGTGTGTGTGTGTGTGTGTGTGATTGTGTGATTGTGTGATGTCATTTGTGTGATGTCATTTGTGTGATGTCATTTGTGTGTGAGTGGCGGCATTTGTGTGTGAGTGATGTCATTTGTGTGTGAGTGACGTCATTTGTGTGTGAGTGACGTCATTTGTGTGTATGAGTGACGTCATTATACAATATCTCATACATGTACATGTGTGCGTATTTCAGCACGACCCTGACATCTTGTTCAAAACGCTGTGCTTTAAAATGAATCCGCCATCCGATGTAATACTGCTTTACAGGTGAAGTTATACGTTGAAAGGCTTAAAACGTAATCAAGCCATTTTTAGAAAAGTAAAAATACGTTGCTGTAAATTTTGTTTGAGTGTCGAGCATAGATTATGAAAATGACGTCGACGTCATTTCAACAATTAGTAACACATGTCTTCTTTTGATGTCCATTACGGCGTCAATATTCGTCATACGAAGTCCAGATATATAATTATAAAACAATTGGGGTTGTATTCCGTCATCCATGGATGCTTTTCTTAATCAGATGTTTATCATGATAATTATGTGACTGACTAGTTATATAACGTGATAATTAAGTGGTTATTTGGTGGCAGAAGTACGCCACCATAATTAATAGATCACACAACTGGCAACTTAAGTTGGCATTGTTTAAATTCCTGAGTATTTTTGTTCACTTTACTAAAATTCTTTCTAAATTGCATCACACAGACGATACATTAGTTGCAACAAATAGAGTATTATGCATAACTGATCAATGCCGCGTAGGCCACTAACAAACAATGTTTTAAAATGAAGAGAAATGTTTCTTTACGACGATTGACTTTTTATATGTAAAAGCAAATTAGTTAAAGCTATGTTCGGCAAAGTTGCACTGTCAGGAGGTCAAATGCCAAAGTTAAAAGTATTCCCGAATATTGATAATGCCATGGATATGCGTTTGATCCTCACCAAATTTCAATATAAATGTCTGTAAAATACTTCCTCCCATTTGGGACAATATCAATACTCGTTGCATTATTTCGTACAATGTTTATGGATCATAACATACTTGTACATGTACCATTAATACTTGAAGGCTGTATGTCCTTGACATTGTAAGAAATAATACGAATTGTCAGCCCAGTTCTCTTTTTTACTGACTGTAAATCTCTTGATATTATTTTTCTATGTGAGATGAAATTTTCATATGTTTCAATGTTTTGTCAAAGAAGACTTCATTATTATTTCAATAATGTTTACACACACCTGTTTGCGCATACATATAATTCAAAAAACAAAACTCAATTAGGTTGTTAAATCAGTAGGAATATAGATGTATCTTAATTGGTGTGTTTAAATAGTTTTTCAAGTGTTGTATACCACTGAAGAATACGCTACATGTATACGTGGACTGAGAACTAGAATATGCAATTACAAGTGTCATGAACATGTTTCATATCAAACGTTAAACATTATAAGGCGGTAAAGTCTATTGTTTTAGTGATATTCGGAGTTTTAACCGTTTGGCCCCATTTTCCCGTTTAAACAACTGAATTTAGTGTCATAATTGTGCTAATAAAGCAATTTCTCAAACAAAGTGAATATGATATAATGAATTATGCACATAACGAAATGGGTAAGGCACAAGACACAACGATCGATACAGATCACATAATAAAAGCAAAAGGGAGTTTTATCTACACTTAATGTTCATAAAAACAACCCTTTCCTCAGTGTCGACTTTTATTGCGGAAGGGGCATCCAATGGTCTTTTGTAGACAAGGCATGAAGAGAAGCAATCGCTCATATTAAACAAAAATCCTGCTTTTAACACAATGACTTCCATCCTCGGTCAATTTATATTTCATCATATATATAACAGTTCATACATGCACCATATTTATAAATGTGGAGGAACAAAACTTAGTATTTAATCATGTTTTATTTGTTATGTTTTTATAAGAAGTAAGCTGCAGAGGTGGAAATGGTAAAGGCTTATAAAGAGCGTTTAAGTGAGTCTTGATGTCGAATATGATAACCATATTTACCTTAAATTATTCATGTTTAAAATATTGCACACATTTTATGGTGGTATAAATAAAATATATATTTCATCCTTTTAATTTTCATCCTATACAAATATACCATCGGATTATACATTTACATTGTACTAGGTAGACAATTCAAAACAACATTCTGGATTGCATTAAACAACAAACACTATGTTTATAGCAAAGAAATAAAAAAGTACATAAACGCAGATGACCAGGTCGTACTGAGGTGTTAAAAATTAATGGTTGGAAAAGCGAGACTAACATTTCGACCAAAAACTTCGCCTAGATATCATGGATACAATATGCGGATAAAGCTGAACATGCTCAAGTCAAAATATTCGAACTTGGCCTAGCTATCATGAAGATACACATTCTGACACAGTTTGAACATGATCAAGTAAAAAATGTGGTCTAATTTTGGCCTAGTGACCTAGTTTTAGACCCGGGATGACCCATATTCAAACTTATTCTAGACCTCTCAAGACAATCATTGTTATTTAGTTTTAACTGCTCAAATTAAAAATGAGGCTTACAGAGTTATAACAATATTTTTCTACAATATGACCCTAGTGACATTGTTTTGACCTGAAATATCCCATATTCGAAGGTTGCCCGAAGAATAGGTGAAAACAGCATTTACAAGCAAACTGTTGACGATGGACGACAGACAAAAGACGATAACTCACCTTGAGCACTCCATGCTCAGGTAAAGTGAGACTGAACTACCCTCTTGTGCAGACGACTTTCGAAATCATTGGGATAAAAAGAAGACATTGCCGAAAACGAGTAAGTTGACGTTCAGTATCAAAATTTAACTACCGATTTTGCAGATGTCATAATTCTTACTGCGGATGTTTCCAAAACAAACGACTTTAAAATAACATATCAAGTAAACGGTTTAACACAATGGTCTCCTTATCTAGTTACACGTCAATGTCTGTATTAGGAATCCGCCCTGGCCTAGTGGTAAGCGTTGGGGATTGGAAACCGGGCGTCCCGGCTTCGTTCCCCAGTCGCGGCGCTGTTGTCATGGTGGAGTATCCTTTGGTAAAGCACTTTTCCCAACCTAGTACTGGTTTGATAACCAAGGATTCATGAATAAGTGAACTGTCGCTGTGATATAACTGAAATAATGTTGAAAACGGCGTATAACCAACTGACGAAATTTGGGGTCTTATTGCATTTCCGTAACTGGATCATACGGGCCTGTCCGTGTGGATACGTACACGTTGCCTTTAGTGCAGAATAGGCACAGATCAGCCTTTGCATTCACACAGTCTGATAAAGAGATGTCAAGTTGTGTACACTTTCTAAGATACGGGCTTTTTATAGGAACCAGCGGGAGACTACAATTCTAATGGTTTGTCAGAAGTTATATCTTGGTCTTTAACCCTTTCCCTCATACGACAATTCTGCAGCAGACGACTTTGAACGTATTTTGTCAGATGGATAACCTATGACTAAAAGTGGAAAACATTGTGACAAAAGGAGAAATTGCACGTTCTGTGCAATTTCTTCTTTTGTCACTATGTTTTCAAAACGCCGTCTGCTTTAACCCTTTCCCTCATACGACAATCCTGCAGCAGACGACTTTGAACTTATTTTGTCAAAATATAGAAAATCTCCATAGTTGAATGGATAACCTATGACGAAAAGTGGAAAACATTGTGGCAAAAGGAGAAATTGCACGTTTTGTGCAATTTCTTCTTTTGTCACTATGTTTTCAAAAAGCCGCCTGCTGCAGAGGCGTCAGAAAGCGTCTATATGAGGGAAAGGGTTAAGTAACATACACACGGTTTGATTGATTTGGGATTAACGCCGTTTTCAACACTTTTCAGTCGTCCTATCACTAAACAAATCTTTAGATGCAGTTTCATGTTTGTTTTTCCGCTGCATGCGTCCAATGTTAACTATTATAATAACAGACGAACTATTAATTTAAATAAAACCAGTCCGAGTTTTTTACGTCGATCCACCTGTAAACAAATTGACAAATGGATCAAGTAGTTACACCTGTACCACTGACTAAGTATAGGTGAATAAATCGATTACGAAACAACGATACGGTCGTTTCCAAATCGGGATGTTCTCAAAGAAAAGGTATCTTAATTCATTGTCTAAAACATTGTCGATGATAACCATCTGCCGTGTTACCACTCGGTTACTGATCAAAATCTACACTGTTTGAAACCGATATGTTAAAGACTTACTACTTGTTTACTCTTACGACTGTTCATACTTCAAATTCAATTGCACTTTTATACCATGTTTTTTTTTCTTATTCTAAAATATACACAGCCTTAAATTTCGTCGAAGATTGTGTGCACTAAGTGTAGCAACCAGTTTTGTAATGAAAAAACCCGTTTTGTATTAAAACTGTCAAAGTTGATTTAAACTGTATATTTCAACTTAAAATTAAAAGAAACTTATGTACACATATTAATAGGGTCTTATTTCAATTATCTTTCTTCCATATCCTTGCAAGAAACCCAAGAATTAAATGCATGACTATATCCATTCCATTTAACTAATGTAATTTTCTTTTTATTAGTCGCCGGGCAGAATCCTGCGACTTCTATTTTTAATAGCTTTTCGTAAATGACATGGGAGGAGAGTTATTATTAGAAAAAACCCAAATGTAAATGTCTTGAACATATTACAATTGTGATTGTTTAAAAACATTTAGTTATGACATCTAAAATGAAATAAATAATATTATTACTGGTGTATTTGAGAGATACTTCTCCAACCACAAACCTATTTGGACAACATGCAGTCTGGCTCAGTAATGGTTTAAATGTTTTAAAGACTAAATGTTGTACACCAATACGTCCACTTATTGTGCAGGTACTAACAATTTAAAGAGATCTAGCCATTTTTTTTTTCTTGATAAAAGTGATAAATTGTCCATAAGAATACCGGTGATAGTGACACAATTTAAAAATTTGTGATTTTTATATTTTCATATGTAGTCCAATTTGTCTACCTTTGTTTGATATATATGTGAACTTTGTATGACGAATATTGACGCCGTAATGGACGTCAAAAGAAGACATGTGTTACTAATTGTTGAAATGACGTCGACGTCACTTTCATATTTTATATCGAAGGAAATGAATTGCATGTATTTAGATTTGGCTTTTCTGATATTAATCGTTTAACGATGTCTTATTTCAAATTAATCCGATTTACTAAAACCTGTGTTGTTTGTGATTAAAGCGACCTCATAAAGATCTAAAAACAGTGTCCGAGTTCGTGTCGGTTCACTACCAATTCTCAATTGACAATAGTCAATTGACAATAGTCAACCCACTCTTTAGTTCTCTTAGGTGTTTGGATAATATTACGAAAGTTACGGTTTCAGTTGATAGAGCTAGACACTCTGTCTGTGTTGTATAACTGAATGCATTGTTAAATGACTTTTAACAAATAACAACAACAAACATGCAATCGAAGAATTCCTTGTTATATAAGCATTTAAACAACGAGTTATTGATATTTCACTACAGAAGTGGCACACACGTATGTGTACCTCTTCAAAAGCTTATTACTACACATATTTCAAATCATTGTTGGACCACAGGCGTCCGAATTTCCATTGCAGAATAATATGGGGAAAAGCACACAATACCTCG
This sequence comes from Serripes groenlandicus, assembly GCA_031761405.1. Taxonomy (NCBI): domain Eukaryota; kingdom Metazoa; phylum Mollusca; class Bivalvia; order Cardiida; family Cardiidae; genus Serripes; species Serripes groenlandicus. The sequence continues at coordinate 4,539,221 of JASEVX010000010.1, read as the reverse complement.
TTTAAATACTCAAAAAGTATCTCTATATTGTCCATAAGCTATAATAACAAGAGGCCCACGAGGGCCTATGCTCTACTTGTATGGTTCTTTGGTCATTTTCATAGTAAATGGAGGCTTTTTTGTGTTCAAAAGCTGTATTATAGCAATTTTGACAATTTCAAGGGCCATAATCCAGTCATGCTAGGGCACATCTGGCTGGTTTGCGAAGGGAACCGAGGTCTCATCAATATTTAACTACTATCTGAGTTTGGTGAAGATTAGTTAGTAAATGGAGCCTCTATTGGTTTGCGAAAGGAACCGAGCTCTCATGGATATCTAACTACTGTAAAAGTTTGATTGAGATACAATCAAAACTGAAGACTTTATCGCGTTCACAAGCTCTATTATAGCAATTCTGACAATTTCAAGGGCCATAATCCAGTCTTGCATGGCCGGATCTGGCTGGTTCACAAAAGGAACCAAGCTCTTATGGATACCTAACTACTGTGTAAGTTTGGTGAAGATCAGATAGTAAATGGAGCCTCTATTGTGTTCACAAGCTCTATTATAGCAATTTTGACAATTCCAAGGGCCATAATCCAGTCTTGCATAGACGGATCTGGCTGGTTTGCGAAAGGAACCGAGCTCTCATGGATATCTAACTACTGTATAAGTTTGATTGAGAAACAATCAAAACTGAAGACTGTATCGCGTTCACAAGCAATTGTTTACGGACGCACGGACGCACGGACGAACTCATGGGAGAGTACTTGTTGGGGTTATTTCCTTTGATGTTTTACATGTGTGGTGTACCCCACAAGTATGCAATTCATTCCGTAATTAACCCCCTTTTACGGAATGAATAACATTAATATGCAAATGAGATACCTGTTATAAAAAATAAATATTTATCTAAGTGTCTTTATAAGGGTGGACTGAAACTGTTAAATTGGCTTTTAATGTCGTATGTATTTCCCCTTTATACATAATCCATGTACATGAATTTAAATTGAAACCAAATTGTTTACGGCTTTAAAGAATAGAACACGCATCTTAAACAGATTATACATATTATATATCTTCTATTGTAAATGCAGATTGATGTAGTACATATGCAGAATGAAACAAACATATTTCCAGGTCGGCCTACTGCAAGTGCAACACCCGTTGAGAAATTATTTCATGGTTAATTTATCTTACAAATCACGTAAGCCATAACGTAATATAGTACTTACATCACTGTTTAAATCCGCGGTCACATCTTACGGTCACGCACGTAGTTGACCGTTGTTCATTTAAGGTGGAATCATACCTTTGAAATAACGTCGTTTTCGACATTAAAACGTATGTTTTTGTGACAATAACAGTGTGGTTAAAGAAATTGCTACTACTGTCTTGTTTGAATTGGTAATCAAACACCAATACCACCGAATTATAAAGAATAAAGTTACCTGTGTCATGATATAAATTACATGTATCTACCATGACTATTCAGATAACAATACCCGATTTTAAAAGAAATTACATAATTTTTAATTTACTAAAAATTTACTCCAGATATTATTTTAAGTAATACATATCATTACGATCACCCTTTCTACTACAAGTTGTCAGAATTTCCAGAAAATCTGTGGAGCTGATTTTTAGTAAATCAGAGTGCCGTTTTACCGACGTCTTGAGTCGGAACGCACATTGAGATATTTTGGCTGAAACGGAGTTTAAAATTTACAACCTTTTTTTTACAATAATCATCAATTGTATGGTATCATGAAATCTACTCCCTACAAACAATGGATGTTTTAATTTATTTCTTCCCTAATAGCTATTTTATTTCAAATTATACAGTATATTTATAAATAGAAATAATACAGGATACAGGATAATCATACTTGTCATTAGTTTAGTTATAAATCGTTGTCATAGAAACGAGTTGAGGCATAGGCGGACAACAACGTAATTTTAGTACCTGTTTAAGCTGTGTATATTTCACATATACACAAACAAATGATACCGAAAATTTGCAATTGTTGTTACGTTGATCGAATAACAAGGGTTTGATGTTTTTGTTCAATAATAACCATCAAAATAGTGAAGTTGTTTACCGACGTGCAAGAACGTCACAAAATGACGTCAAATGAACAATTGAAAAATGCTAAATAGTAAAATTATATCAAAACGTAGACACAAATCAAAATCAACATTTGAAATGTTTATTCAGTGAAGTTCACCAGGAGTCAAGCAGTCACTAGCGATGTATACATACGGAATATTACGTTGTGGGAGCGATAAAAGGGTTTGTATTGCACGACAAGTAGCGTGGAAAAATCGATATCTTACGAGACCAAAGGTCGAGTAAGATATGGATTTTCCACGCTACGAGTCGTGCAATACGTACCCATTTATCGCTCCCGCAACGTAATATTCCTTTTATTATATACCTACGATCGATGAAGAGCGAAAAAACTATTAAATATACAGATTCAATACATTGTTTATTGGGGATACCTCTCTGAAAGTATTCCGCGCACTGTCTGACGTCACAATCTTGTATTTACACCGCATGTAGATACGGAATTTTAATCTGTCGTGGTGTATTTGCGCATGTCTATCTGCATGTATTTCCACCGGAAAATGTACAGGCATATAATAAATACATATATTTTCATGGTTAGAGGGCAGATAATGTCACTTGCAAAAGAGCCAGTTCTGATGTTGAAAGGACCAGTGTGAGTGTCGGTTTCCCCATAATACTTTGGTCCGTTATTACACAACACATGTTACGCTTTTCGCTGAACAAAGTTTATGGAATGTCTTTAAGCAATTGCTTCTGGGGAAGTTGATGCAACAATTGAGTTGATATAATTGTTGTTAAAATATTTATTCACGAATAAATGTTGTTTGTCAACCGATTATTCAAATATTTGTCATGTATGTAAGAGAAATGTTGACTGTTGAAAACAATAAGGATTATTTTCTACAAGTTTGATTTGTGTCGAAATTATAACAAAATTCCTATTACTTCCGGATCACCTCTCGTATATGTTGCTGCGTAACTACCTGCAATGTAATAATCTTCGCATGAATCAGTATCAACCCGTCACTACTCATTAATTTACGAAAGTTTTATATGGTTGAGTAACGCGTGCATAATTCTCACGATAGGACTTGTCTGATGCAACGTTTTCTGACAATATATCAGTTATAATGTTTTAGTTTGTTTGCGGGATGTTTTTACCTTATTATTGTCATGCAGTTGTGTTATTCAATATATGTTACACAATTCAAATGAAGATGTATACCGGCACGATGTATGTCGGCTGTGGTGCTATTACATCGTTGTATGCATTGCACATTTGCAAGTTTGATAATTTTACGAGAAACAAAATATCAATCAATTACTTGGAAACAGTATCAATCAATTTCTATGAAACAAAAATCAATCATGAACCAAAATATCAATCAATTACTATGAAACAAAGTATTGATCAATTACTATGAACCAAAATATCAACCAAACTGGCATTTTGTCGAGATTGGGAGAATGGTATTTTTTAAACAGTTATCTGAAATACGTGATAAAAAAAAAAAAAAAGACAAATAAAATGTGTGATAATTATACTTTTGAGAAAGAACATCAGTTAAGGTGGAATCATACCTTTGAAAAAACGTCGTTTTTGACGTCAAAATGTATGTTTTTGCGACAATTATAGTGTGGTTAATGAAACCGCCATCACTTTCTCGTTTGAAGTGGTATTAGGATAAAACAGACGGCAGACAGTAGGGAATAGAATTTCCTGCGTGCTGATATCAATTTCATACATCTGCCATGACAAATTATATAACAAAATACGAATTAAAATAATAGTTTCGCCAAAACATTATAACAGTTATAACATAATTTCTGATTTATTAAAAATTCGCCCGAGAGATTTTTATTAAAAAGATATGTCATTTAGGACACTATTTCGTCTGCCAATTGCCAAAAGTTCATGAATATCTATCGAGCCAATTTTGAATAAATCACAATGCAGTAAAACGTCTGTCGCGCTTCGGAACGTTCACTGCTGTTAATAGCTAGATACGCATCCAAGTTAATAAAATGAATACAGATGTTTTCATTATAATCATCAATTTCAATCTTTTAAGTAAGCTACCCCCTAATAAATAATGATAAGTTGTATTTATTTGCTTCTCTTTAAAGATTCAAAGTAACTACGGTATTGCAATTTATATAGTAAATTTATACATTAAACATACAACACAAGAATACTTGGATTTTTATATGTATTAACTGACTTGTTAACTTCGATGTTTAACTGATGTTCTTTCTAAAAAGTATAATTATCACACATTTTATTTGTCTTTTTTTTTTATCACGTATTTCAGATAACTTTTTAAAAAATACCATTCTCCCAATCTCGACAAAATGCCAGTTTGGTTGATATTTTAGTTCATAGAAATTGATCAATACTTTGTTTCATAGTAATTGATTGATATTTTGGTTCATGATTGATTTTTGTTTCATAGAAATTGAATGATAATTTGTTTCCTAGTAATTGATTGGTATTTTGTTTCTCGTAAAATTATCAAACTTGCAAATTTACAATGCATACAACGATGTAATAGCACCACAGCCGATATACATCGTGCCGATATACATCTTCATTTGAATTTTGTAACATATATTGAATAGCACAACTGCATGACAATAATACAGTAAATACATCCCGCAAACAAACTAAAACATTATAACTGCAGAAAACATTGCATCAGACAAGTCCTATCGTGAGAATTGTGCACGCGTTACTCAACCATATAAAACTTTCGTGAATTAATAAGTAGTGACGGGTTGATACTTATTCATGCGAAGATAATTACATTGCAGGTAGTTACGCAGCAAAATAGATGTGTCAGTATATACGAGGGGTGATCCAGAAGTAATAGGAATATTGTTACAATTTCGACACAAATCAAACTTGTAAAAAATAATCCTTATTGTTTTCAACAGTCAACATTTATCTTACATACATGACAAATATTTTAATAATCGGTTGACAAACAACATTTCTGGGAGATTATGAAAATTGTAAGTACAATGGGAGCGGGCCAAGGTAGTGACGTCACTCTGACGTCGCTGTTTTAAGGGAAACGTGTAGGTTTGAAAACGTGAATAAATATGTTAACAACAGTTATATCAACTCAATTGTTGCATCAACTTCCCCAGAAGCCATTGCTTAAAGACATTCCATAAACCTTGTTCAGCGAAATGCGTAACATGTGATGTGTAATAAATGACCAAAGTATTATGGGGAAAACGACACTCACACTGTTCCTTTCAACATCAGAACTGGCTCTTTTGCAAGTAACATTAGTTTCCCACAGATTTCTGCCCTCCAACGATGAAAATATTTATATGTATACAGCCCTAGTGACTGCTTGACTCCTGGTGAACTTCACTGAATAAACATGTCAAATGTTGATTTTGATTTGTGTCTATGTTGTGATATAATTTTACTATTTAGCATTTTTCAATTGATCATTTGAACGCATTTTGTACGTGACGTTCTTGCACGTCGGTAAACAACTTTACTATTTTGATGGCTATTATGGAACAAAAACATTACACCCTTGTTATTAGAACAACGTAACAACAATAGCAAATTTTCGGTATCATTTGTTTGTGTATATGTGAAATATACACAGTTTAAAGAGGTACTAAAATTACGTTGTTGTCGGCCTATTCCTAAACTCGTTTCTATGACAACGATTTATAACTAAACTAATGACAATATTAGAAATATAAATTCGCCATAAGGTAGAGCAAATACAAATAACATATGGTATGAATTTCCTAAATATGTATTAACTAATACAAGAATTACTAAGAAAGTCGAAAGTCCTATTTCTTTTGGATCACTCCTCGTATGTATATGTAATATATAAACAGATTTCCAAGTATGATTATCCTGTATCCTGTATTATGTCTATTTATAAATATACTGTATAATTTGAAATAAAATAGCTATTAGGGAGGAAATAAATTAAAATATCCATTTTTTGTAGGTAGAAGATTTCATGATACCGTGCAGTAGATGATTATTGTAAATAAAAGGTTGTCAATTTTAAACTGCGTTTCAGCTAAAATATCTCAATGTGCGTTCCGACGCAAGACATCGGTAAAACGGCACTCTGATTTACTAAAAATCGGCTCCACAGATTTTCTTGAAATTCTGATAACTTGTAGTAGAGAGTGTGATCGTAATGATACGTACTTCTTAAAATAATCTCTCGGGTAAATTTTTAGTAAATTAAAAATTATGTTATTACTTAGAAATCATTCCAGCGAAGTGTTCATTAATAATCGGGTATTGTTATCTGAATCGTCATGGTAGATACATGTAATTTATATCATGACACAGGTATCTTTATTCTTTATAATTCGGTGTTATTAGTGTTTGAATACCAATTCAAACAAGACAGTAGTAGCGATTTCTTTAACCACACTGTTATTGTCACACAAACATACGTTTTGACGTCGAGAACGACGTTATTTCAAAGGTATGATTCCACCTTAAACATCGAAGTTAACAAGTCAGTTAATACATATAAAAATCCAAGTATTCTTGTGTTGTATGTTTAATGTATAAATTTACTATATAAATTGCAATACCGTAGTTACTTTGAATCTTATTGGCAAATGGCAGACGAAACAGTGTCCTAAATGGCATTCTCGGGCGAATTTTTAATAAATCAGAAATAATCTTATAACTGTTATAATGTTTTGGCGAAACTTTTATTTTAATTCGCATTATGTTATCTAATTTGTCATGGCAGATGTATGAAATTGATATCAGCAAGCAGGAAATTCTATTCCCTACTGTTTGCCGTCTGTTTTATCCTAATACCACTTCAAACGAAAAAGTGATGGCGGTTTCATTAACCACACTATAATTGTCGCAAAAACATACCTTTTGACGTCAAAAATGACGTTTTTCCAAAGGTATGATTCCACCTTAAATGTAGTCCATTTTAACGTAGTCCGTGTTGGGTCCGGGAAGTCCGTAGCTGATCCGGGATGGTTCGGGATGGTCCGCGTCATTCCAGGACGGTCCGTGGCACTATCGTGGTGGTACCGAGGTCAGACCCGTGTTAGCTCCGTGTTTGGCTCCGTGGTCATCCGTTGGGGTGCCGTGTTGGGTTCGGGCGGGTCCGGGGTGACGATGTTTGCGTTCTATTACCTAAACACATAGATGTTGAGTAAATTGTATGGATTTGCAGCTGATATGTTTCGTTTATTTAAATTGAAAGGTGATGGCACAAATGTAACATAATCAGATAAAACAAAAAAAGAGAAGAGGATGAACAAAATTGCGTATGTGTCAAAGGTATAAACCGTTTCAAATCGTCCTCTGAAACATAGTTTCAACTCTAAAGCATAAATGGATCATTGCAACGGGGAATTCACAAATTACGAAAAACATGGCATGTAGTCTACTGGTTCTAAATTCTTACCGCCAACATGTAAATGACATGTAGGCTTCTGGTCCTAAATTATAATCGCCAACACAGAAATGACATGTCGGCTACTGGTTCTAAATTCTTACCGCCAATATGGAAACGACATGTAGGCTACTGGCTCTATATTCTTATCGCCAACATAGAACTTACATGTAGCCTACTGGTTCTAAATTCTTATCGCCAACATAGAAATAACCTATAGGCTACTGGTTCACATTTCTTACCGCCAACATGTAAATGACATGTATGCTACTGGTTCTAAATTCTAATCGACAACACAGAAATGACATGAAGGCTACTGGTTCTAAATTATTTCCGCCAATATGGAAATGTCATGTAGGCTTCTGGTTCTTAATTCGTAACGCCAACATTTAAATGACATGTAGGTTACTGGTTCTAAATTCTTATCGCCAACATAAAAATGACATGTAGGCTACTGGTTCTAAATTCTTACCGCCAACATGGAAACGACATGTAGGCTACTGGTTCTAAATTATTATCGCCAATGTAGAAATGACATATAGGCTACTGGTTCTAAATTCTTACCACCAACATGGAAACGACATGTAGGCTACTGGTTCTAAATTCTTATCGCCAACATGGAAACGATATGTAGGCTACTGGTTCTAAATTATTACAACCGAAACGGAAATGACATGTAGGCTACTACTGGTTCTAAATTCTTACCGCAAACATGGAAATGACATGTAGGCTACTGGTTCTTAATTATTATCGCCAACATAGAAATGACATATAGGCTACTGGTTCTAAATTCTTACCACCAACATGGAAACGACATGTAGGCTACTGGTTCTAAATTCCTATCGCCAACATGGAAACGATATGTAGGCTACTGGTTCTAAATTCTTACAACCGACACGGAAATGACATGTAGGCTACTACTGGTTCTAAATTCTTACCGCAAACATGGAAATGACATGTAGGCTACTGGTTCTTAATTAGTATCGCCAACGTAGAAACGACATATAGGCTACTGGTTCTAAATTACTATTGCCAACATAGAATCGTCACATAGGCTACTGGTTCTAAATTATTATCGCGAACATAGAAACGACATATAGGCTACTGGTTCTAAATTATTATTGCCAACACAGAAACGACATATAGGCTACTGGTTCTAAATTATTATTGCCAACATAGAAACGACATATAGGCTACTGGTTCTAAAGTATTATCGCCAACATTGAAACGATATGTAGTCTACTGGTTCTAAATTATTATCGCTTATATGGAATCGACATGTAGGCTACTGGTTCTAAAGTATTATCGCCAACATAGAAACGACATGTAGGCTACACGTTCTTAATTCTTATCGCAAACATAGAAATGTAATTAAGTTGACAGTGAAGGTTCCCGTGAGACTGTATGTTGGCTCTGATAAAAATATCGCAAGTCTACGCATACAACATTGCACAAGATTTTTGTTGAGAAAAAACAAACCGCTACAAATGTTACCGACTGATTTTAACTCAATCTACATTTGTCCCCCGGAAAAAAGGTAATGCTTATGTGTACGTTTCTCATTAAAGAGGTTGTTACCTTATCCAGCTTTTACAATAATTGTAAAACAATCCAACCATTCGTGCTATGTAATCTTTTGCTAGATTGTTTGCTATTCATGTAGCTATCCTTGACATATAATACTCCATGAATATGAGCTAATTTAAAACAGACGAATGATGGTGTTAACGGTAGTAGTATTAGAGCAGGATGAGGGGTAGCTAAGGAACAATTAACGAAAGAGATCGGTAAATTGGTCATTTATCATAAACATACGTATTCTGACGCAGAAACCTTATATAACATTGTGGAAAAAGCAATTTCTCTTTTTTTCACAATGTTTACAACTTTATTTAATAATGGTTCTTTCGTTTATACAGAGATGTCATATTTTTTACTGAACGATTTCAAAGTTGCTTATTGCAGTTTTGTTGTATGTGAGAAAGGGTTATAATTATATCTAGCACTCGTTATATCTAGCACTAGCGCTTTCAAAAAGGTAGATCCAGAGATATCATGGAAAACGATTAAAATTTAAACTTGTACCACGTTCAATTTCAGCTTTTTTCGAATAAACCCCTCGAAAATTTCGTGTTCCTTGTCGTCTAAGACTATGAACAGACTAGGGCAATAGTCGTGTAAAGGAACTTACATGTCCACCTGCACTTTCTGTATTTGTGAACTACGCTGTAATGCATTTTTGAACCATGATCCAGGTAAAACAACTGTAGATTAAGATCGGCCTATGCATTCCATCCATCCATGCCACCATATCCATGTTACTATGGGTGTCAGAAGTTAGTTTCTGTAACTCATTGCCTCATGGTGTAGCTATCAATCAGCAACGCGTTATGTAACTGCCCTTACGTCGTTTTCGAGCAGCAAAGATCAATAAGTTAACTTATTATTGTTTTGTTTGTTTTCAGGACAAAGGATTGGCAAATAAAATCCCTGAATTTTTTATAGAGCTGTTTTAGCTGAATTTAACCGACCAAGAGCGTTTCTGTTTATACAGCACATACCAAAAGATTCCGGTCAAGGGTTTGATACAACAATAAAAGGAAAAGATTCATTTACAACAAAATGCAATGCTTTAATTTCAGTGAAATTATTCACATTCTCTATTAACATGAAAGGAAATAAAAACAAAAATATACAAGACGAATTTTGATGAAGAGCATCAAAGGACGCCGCGCATGATTTTGAAGCATGACTTAAAGGAAGCAGATGTAGTTCAGTACATTTAAATAACGTGTGAAAACAGACAGGATGTAAATATTTCGAACAAGAAGGCCAAATGTCCCTTTATCATAACCAAAAAGGCCAAGATGTGCCTATATTGCTCACCTGGCTACCATAGCCTATAATAAAAGGTTACCATACAACATGAAGTTTCTTAATTTTTTACCAATACACGGTTTCAAATCTGCTCTAACTAGATCAATTAGATAAAAAAAACATCACATAGGTGCTTAAATATTAACATGTAATGTCTCTAGTTATAAATTAAGTGTGACACAAGCTTTGGAAGGAGAGGGTGAAGTATATTCTCCTTCGTGTTTATCAGAAGTATGATAACAACAAGAGGCCCAAGAGGGCCAGTATCGCTCCACTGCCAATTAAATCTTCAAACAGCTCCGCGCCCTGGTTGCCATGTTTTTTACCAATCAACATGGCTTGAAGGAATCTGATAGAGGGTCATATATATATATAAAAGATTTTTTAAGTTTTCACTATAACCATATTATAAGGCAAAAATAGCTCTGCCCTCTGGCGGCCATAGTTTTCGACCAATCAACTTGGCTCGAAAAAATCTGAAAGAAGGTCACCCAAGCAACATTTCTACACAATTATTTGAAAATCGGCCTGATACCTACGTAGGAGAAGAAGATTTTTTTAAGTCTTCACTACTACACAATTATTTGAAAATCGGCCTGATACCTACGGAGGAGAAGAAGATTTTTTAAGTCTTCATTGTTTTTTCTTTCGGAAACCAGAATTTTGCATGGATCCCAAACAGTTTGAGGAACTAAGGAGAGATCATTGAGAGGATACTTCCTATGAAGTTTCATCCTAATTTTTTAGGTAGGAGAAACAGTTTGAAGCAAAACGTTTACGGACGGACGGACGCACGCATGCACGCACGTACGTCCAAAAGGCGTTTGTTGGGTGTTTTCCTTTGATGTTCTCTTGTTGGGTATACCCAACAAGCACATGGTTTAGTCCGTAATTATCCCCCCTTTACGGAATAAATAGCAATAATATGTTAATTAGATACCCATAACACAATTGTATAAAAAAAACCACTTATCAAAGTGTCTTATAAGGGTGGTGGCTGGGGTTTACGAAAAAACACTATCCAACAAGATTACTCTCGTAAGTACGCACTCACGCACGGACGCACTCACGCACGCACGAACGCAGGACGGACGATTCCCCATGACATAAGCTCGACTGGCTTTCAGCTAGTGGAGTTAAAAACGGAAGTATATAAACAAAAAATACGATATCGCAAATTTCTGAGATAACGAGAAAAAAAAAAATATCAAAAAAAATAATCGAGAAATCGAAATGTTCGAACATATTGATATATTTTTTTTTTTTTCGATATCTCGAACTTTCCGATATCTCGAACTTTTCGAAAAAGAAAATTATATTTTTTTTCGATATCTCGAACATTCCGATATCTCGAACTTACCAATTTTTTTTCATATTTTTTTCGATATCTCGAACTTTTTCCGATATCTCGAAAATTTCGGTATCTCGAACTTGTCGATATCTCGTACTTGTCGATATCTCGAACTTTCCGATGAAGTTCTCGAGATATCGAGATTTTTTTTTTTAAAGATATCGAAAAGTTATTGGAAAGTTCGAGATATCGAGAAGAAAAAAAAAAAATCAAAAATCATTTTTTTTTTTCAAGATATCGGAAAGTTCGAGATATCGAAAGTTCGAGATATTGGAAAGTTCGAGATATCGAAAGTTTCGAGATATCGATATGTTCGATTTGTCAATAAATGTTCAAGTTAAAAACATTCGTTTTATCAATGTATTCGAGATATCGATGTGTTCGAGTCATCGGTATGTTCGAGATATCGATATGTTCGAGTTATCAATATGTTCAAGTTATTTGACCAATAAGACATTCGTTTTTTGCGTGTACAATGACCTCAGACAAATTTCGTACCTAAATCTCTTAATTTGCGAATGTCTAATCGAATGTCTAATGTCTAACTGATCAATTAGACATTCGTTTTTTTAATGTACATTGATCTCTGATGAATTTGGTACATAAATCTCTTAATTTGCGAATGTCTAATCGAATGTCTAATGTCTAATTGACCAATTAGACATTCGTTTTTTTAATGTACATTGATCTCTGATTAATTTGGTACCTAAATCTCTTAATTTGCGAATGTCTAATCGAATGTCTAATGTCTAACTGATCAATTAGACATTCATTTTTTGCATGTATAATGACCTCCGACGAATTTGGTACCTAAATCCCTTAATTTGCGAATGTCTAATCGAATGTCTAATGTCTAACTGACCAATTAGACATTCGTTTTTTTAATGTGCAATGACCTCCGACGAATTTGGGTTATAGATCTTGTAATTTGCGAATGTCTAATCGAATGTCTAATGTCTAACTGACCAATTAGACATTCGTTTTTTTAATGTACATTGATCTCTGACGAATTTGGTACTTAAATCTCTTAATTTGCGAATGTCTAATCGAATGTCTAATGTCTAACTGACCAATTAGACATTCGTTTTTTGCATGTATAATGACCTCCGACGAATTTGGTACCTAAATCCCTTACTTTGCGAATGTCTAATCGAATGTCTAATGTCTAACTGACCAATTAGACATTCGTTTTTTTAATGTGCAATGATCTCCGACGAATTTGGGTGATATATCTTGTAATTTGCGAATGTCTAATCGAATGTCTAATGTCTAATTGACCAATTAGACATTCGTTTTTTGCATGTACAATGACCTCCGACGAATTTGGTACCTAAATCCCTTAATTTGCGAATGTCTAATCGAATGTTTAATGTCTAACTGACCAATTAGACATTCGTTTTTTGAATGTACAATGACCTCCGACGAAACTGGGTTATAGATCTTGTAATTTGCGAATGTCTTTGCGATTTTTCTGAATGTCTAATTGAATGTTTAATGTCTAATTAGACATTCGATAATCAAAATTAGCGAATGTCTAATCGAATGTCTAACGTCTAATTAGACATTCGAATATTTTTTTTGAATGTCTAATGTCTAACGTCTAATGCTCTGCCAACTTCACCTTTTATAAATAGGCAAAAACATCCGGCGAATTTTGGGCCCGTAAACTAAACAATTAAAAACGCGTAGCCTAGAAAGTTTGGGAAAAGTGAACTTTTACTCTGAGCTTTGATGAATTGGGTCAGGGCCGTAAACCAAACAATCAAAAACAGCGTAGCCTAGACAGTTGGGGAAAAGTTATTAAATACAAATTAAATGTGTATAAAGTTTTGTAATAACGGTAGAAGACAAACGTATTTTGTATCTTGTTGTTTCTTAAATCAGTTAATACAATTTATTGATTCATAAAGGTTGTTTTTTTCAATCAAACAACAGAGGTTTTTTTAACAATAATAACATTGGTTTCTCCCTTTTCGATTACGTCACCCCATGGTACAAAATTAAAACCTATCCCATACTGACGCCGCGCTCCCACGCGGCGTCAACAATAGATCAAAACACAAAGAACAGTTCTCGGGAAAGTCATTCTTAAGATATTAGACAGGCCATGTTAAGCAGACTACGAATTATTCATCCCTTTAGTCTTTCTGAAGGTTGATGTTCAACTAGCAAGATATTTTATATGTGACGCATGGTGCTTATGGTCAATTTTAAACATGTTGGTATATATTCTGAAAATATAATATTATCCGAGATATATGATGTAGATCTACATTCCAATGCAAAGTTCTACGGATTTATGTTTATATCATCATCTATAAAAAACTTTTAAATGTTCAATTGTTAGGCTAACAGCTAACAAATAAGCATAGAAAGAAAATTATCCATTTAGTCAACTTATGTGTACTGAAAAAACAATATTTTCCCAATATGTTCATGCAAGTTGCACAACGCAATACTGAATGCTTTTCTTCTTTTTTTGCGTTCTGAAATTGACTATATGCTAATTGACTAGATTTGTTCATGACGTTAATGACGTCACGTTAATGCTCAGTTTTGACGTAACGTCATTTAAGCCAGGAGCCCGGTTTTCGCAGATTGGACCTCATATTTTATTTGTACTTTTTGCAAAGTTGTCAAGCTGGACAGACATTTGCCACTATGAAAGACATGCACAATGGGTAGATATTTGGCTCGCAAAAGATACTAGTAACACGCCAAAGTAGTTTGTGACTTGCAATTCATGATAAACGCCGACTAATTCAGCAGGCTACTTGTGACTATTGACTTACAACTTGTGACTTACAACTTGTAACTTACAACTTGTGACTTACAGCTTATGACTTACAGCTTGTCACTTACAACTTGTGACTTACAGCTTATGACTTACAGCTTGTGACTTACAGCTTGTGACTAGTGACTTACAACTTGTGACTCATGAATTAAAGTAATATAAAGACACTGTACGAGTGGATAAGGTAAAATCTAAACATGTGCCATGTAAGTCGCTCAGCTGAGAAAATTGCTATCGCTGTTATGCAGTTCTATGTAAAACGAATGTTCCCAGGGGCGAGGCCGATTTTAACCCAAAGGGCATAATTTGAACAATCATGGTAAAGGACGACTAGAAGCTGCTGCCTATCAAATATCCAAGCTCTAGGCCGAACCGTTCAAAGATTTTTAAACCTATATAATGAAACTCTACAGTCAATGAGCCCGACACAAGTTGATACATGTAGACAGGGCACACATAATTTACAAGTAACCCAGCAACATCGACATGATTTGAACAAACATTTTAGAGGTCCACAGGAAAATGCAACATACCAAATGTCTTAGATCTAGGGCTTGCAGTTTTGGACAAGAAGATTTTTAAAGGTTTTTCCTATATAACTCTATGTTAAACATGTGACCCCTGGGGCGGGGCCAATTTTGATCCGATGGACATGATTTGAACAAACTTTGTAGAGGTCCACTAGACAATGCTACATACCAAATAGTAGCAGTTTGTGACGAGAAGATTTTTTAATTTTTTCCTTACGATTGCATGAAATTAATTTCTTTGAACAATTTTGGTAGAGGATCATGCCGGGATGCTACCTATGAAGTTTCATTAAAATCCCACTCTTGGTTCTTGAGAAAAAGTTGATTTTGTAAATTGCTAACGGACGGACGGATGGACGGACGGACGACGGACGACGACCTGGCATTTGGCCAGTACAGCTAAAAATTACTTTTGAAATAATGGCCTGGACAAGGTATAAATTACACATTTTTGACATTTGACCTTTAAGTGTGACCTTGACCTTTGACATAGATTCATGGGTATTTGTACGCAACACGCCTACTCACCAGGGTAAACAATTATACAACTTTGTATAAAGATACAACAATAACTTGTGAAGTAATGGCCTGGACAACGTATAAATTACACATTTTTTACCTTGGACCTATAACTGTGACCTTGACCTTTGACATAGAGTCTTCGGTATTATACACGACACGCTTTCACACCAGGGTGAACATTTCTACAAAGATTCATGACTATTCAACAATAAATTGTAAAGAAATTGTCCAGACAAGGTATAAATAACATATTGTTGACCTTTGACCGCTAAGTGTGACCTTGATCTTTGAAATAGAGTCATAGGTTATGTACGCAACACACCTACTCATCAAGGCAAATAATTCTACTAAGTATTATGAAGATAAAACAATAACTTGTGTGGTTATGCCCTGGACAAGCCATCGTTTACGCTCGTTCTTGAAATGCCCGCCAATATAACACCGAATACACAAGTCATAACTCAAAAGTCAAAAGTTCAAGTCAAAAATTCAAGTCAAAAGTCAAAAGTCATTAGTCGCAAGTCAAACTTGCCCTCCAGGGCTTCCATACATTTCCGGAATTCATTCAATACGTCGTACACACTGGACATAGTTTTAAACACTGGAATCAGGACAAACACTGGTTACCGGAATCTGATCTCTGTGATCCGTGTACATTTAAACCGGATGTCATCGCCAAACAGGAATCCTTTCTTGCTGACATGACGTATGTTCTCGAAAAAAACAACAAGAGTGATCTATTGAACAAAATGAAATCTACTCATCACATCGAGTATGAGATAGAGGATGAGATTAAATATAATTATCACATCTATGGTATGCATGCACGATGCATTGGCATTGTTGGACTATGTACACGTATGTGGATGGCCTTTATCTTAAATGGTTATATTCCATCTACTGAAATATTCCCCACACGATTGGAGACATCGGATGGATTAAAATATCAAGAGTTTTTCAATGAGATAAAAAGTGTTCGAGCTAAACATAACATGACCAGGGATGATACTAAACGACTAAGAATGAAAGCCCTTGCTACCGCATATTCCAGCATTCCAAAGGAAAATATGTTTGCCTTACAGAAATTATATGAAAAGAATTTTAGACTATTTGGTTACAAAAGACTGCCCGACTTCATCAAACTGTAAATCGAAATGTTGGCTTATTTATCGGGGTGTATTAAATACATTATCAACGCCTCTTGATAAAGCAGCATCTGTGACTTTTATAAAAAAAAAAAATGGCGTCTACTTTCAATACTGAATGATATAAAGTAGATAAGAAAAAACGTTAACTTGTTTAACAATCAATAGGAAGACGATGGTCCTGTGTTCGCTCACCTAATTAAATAGAACTAAAACAGTTTTCAATTTTCTATACATATAAGGAAAGCATGCAACACCCATTGTGGCCCGTTTTCTTATAGCGGATCGGAATAATTTGAACAATCTTAGTAGAAGGTCACTGAAGGAACATTTTTACCTAATTATTTTTCAAATCATGTCGAAAGTTTTCGAGCAAAATAGTTTTAATGTTTTTACTCTATTCATATATTTGAGCAAAATTGGTATAGACTTATCCATAGAACACGTGTTTAATAAAGTTCAAACTAGAATTAAATGTCACTGGTCTGTCGTCATCAATAAGTTTTTTAAACAACACATGTGGAAGAATTATTTCACCCGGCATTTGCTATCGGGGATAGATTACCGGTACCACATATAAATAAAAAGGAGTTGTAAATTCAACGCGCTATAACGCTTTTGTCAATGACGTTATCGCTTAGGTACGGCAGCTCTAAAGGGACACAGACAATGTTTTCTGTTATCTCATGCGCAAGAGATAACAAATAAATAGAGATACTATGTCGTGCGAACGAGATACTATCTCGTGCGCATGAGATAACAACAATAAAAGTCGCGTGTGTCCCTTTAGATCTGCCGTATTTAGAGCTGCCGTACATATTTCATTTTTCGAGATTTTTTTTATATTTAGATTGTCTTTTTTTAGGTTGAATAAACGTTGTCAAAACATAGAGATATAATGTCGTGCGAACGAGATACTATCTCATGCGTACGAGATAACAAAAGAAATCGTGTGTGCCCCTTTAGAGCTGCCGTACATATCATATTTTTCGAGATTTTTTTTAATTTAGATTGTATTTTTTTAGGTTGAATAAACGTTGTCAATTTCATAAAAACAACGAACAAAATAAAAGTACCCCTTCACTTATAATCGATTTATATCAAATATTATTATAGATTTATTAGGTGCAAACGGTCTCAGATACTGCACTTCTTCATATACACTGCCAAGCTCTAACCTTTCCCACGTTTGTCCTGCACTCACGTATGAAAGGTTACAGAGCTTGGCTCCGCAACCAAGGTGAACTTCTTGAAATCTATGTGTGTATGTTCTTCATGTATTTATTGTTTGTACATGTGTCTGAATGTGTACATATTACGGAGGCGTATATACGTCTGAATGCATGTGTGCACATTCACATTCACATTCACATTCACAAGTATGATAACTGAAGTATGGGTCTTACATAAGGAAATGTCTCTCTTGAAGTCTTATTCTTTCGTTTCGATTAAGAGTTCTGTTGGGAGATAATTCCGATTATTCCCCACCATTACTCGGTGGCGCAGCCTCCCTCACAACAGGTTGGGTGTGTGACACATCACCTGCATGTATATATATGGTTTGTTTGTTTTGTTTTTATGTTTTATGTTTTTTCTATCAGTCTTAATTGTATCTCAATTCTGTTCTAATTAATTTCATTTATATTGTATTCTTGTAATCTTCAAAATTGGAGGAAATAAAGATTATATATGATATATGTGTGTGTTTTATATGTGCAAATTAAGTTTATTTGGAGCGTGTGTCACTAGATTACGATATACGTGATAACTCTATCAATCCAACTATGGTAATGACTGATATGATTAAATAAGCCATGACAAGTGAATTCGAAAATGTCGGTCTTCCTAAACTTAAACCACGAGGACGTGTTGCCGAAGTCGAAGTAGAAGTTCAGCCGATCATGTACATTTTAAGTGAATATTCATCCGCTGCTACAGGATCTGAATGCACATACCGTAGACTGTGGACTTTTTTCGACAATTTATATCAATAAGTAAAATACATTATTATTTAATCGATTATCGATGGGTTTTATCCGTGTCCAGCTTTCGGTAGTTTTCGGAAGAGTCCAAAGCCAATTTTTGGAATATGAAAATTAAACTGTTGAGATAAAAAGCTAGCCGTTAGTATAAGAGCTCTTTCTGCCCCCATACTTATGGCACAGGTTTCGTGAATCGAATCTAGCAGTCAAAAGGGTTGAACTGAAATACAGCTACATCAAATGTTACCACACCTCTGTAGAGCATCCGATGAAAAATAAACGGCCTTAAATATGGAAATAATATATTTTATATGATCCATCCCGCGAGAAAACCAACAGTATGGCCTCTGCGTAATGTATCGACTCATATCAGCCTGCGCAAATCCACAGAAGGCGAACAGTTTCTATCCGGGTAAGCCTGCGTGACATGCTTAGGCTGATCCAAGTCGGTAATATACGCAGAGTCCACAATGTTGGTTTTCTCGCGGAACGGCTTAATTCTGATTTCATTTTTAGACGTGTCAAAATGGGTTTATATCAAGGAAACTGTCAACCTCTATGGAGCGACTCCTCTTTAGATCAGCCGGACTTCTTGTGTCCGATCTTGATCTGTTATTGTAGAGTAGAATAGAATAACAACTAGTTTAATCAGCCATTTAGGGACTTTTATTCGGGCACATAAATGCAATATAAACACAGACAGTAATTGGATAAGAACATGGCTATGAGCCGTTCCACGATAAATCAACATTATGGACTCTTCGTTATGTATCGACTCGGATCAGTGTCGCAGTCCGCGCAGGCTAATTATGGCCAACACATTCCGCCTCAGGTGGATAGAGTCTCTCCGGGTTAGCCTGCACGGCATGCTAAGGCTGATCCGGGTTGATACTTTACAATGTTGGTTTTCGCGTGGAACGGCTCTTAATAGTGTTGGTTAATGTTCATAACGTTAATAGATTTAACGCCACCAACAGGCTGGGCTTAGAGGATACTTGTTTGATCAGCTGACGTTAAGAGAAGACCCTTATCAGACTTTACATAAGGGCAGACTGATCTGGTCTTCGCTGGACGCAAAGTCCAGAAGGTCAATATTACTTAGATGGACCAATGAAATTAAATGAACAGATAAAACGATTGTCGAGTGTAATGTTTCACACCGTAGTGGCTTTGCATATACTGCGGTCAGCCAGAGTCAGCTTTTTTGTCAGACAATAACATTCATTATGCTAGATGCTTCATGTTACAACGTAACATTATGTTTAGATATCTAAATGTTGATTTTTTAACCAATGAAATTTCCCTCAGGGGTTATGCAATCGCCCAAACAAGGGAGGTAAATATCGCATCGGTTCAACGGGTAGTTCTACACGAGTTTTCCCCCCTTATACCCAAACAAGTGGGAAAATATCATTACGGTTCAACGAGTAGTTCTTTACAAGTTTTCTCCCCTGATACAACTGTTTCATAAAATGCTAGTAACAATATTATTGGTTCAAGAATTAATTAACTAACTAATTGAGGGAATAAATCATCGGTAAACAATAATAAAACATAGCTGTTACGGTTTCACATTTATTAAATCATGTGTTTTGGGGGATTTTAAAGTTAAAAAACCAGTCATACACATGAATACGGATAATTCTATATTCATAAAATTTACTACTAATGTTAACAATCATTATTATATATCTTTGTAAAAATTAAATAAACATTTTAAAATGCTATCATTGTTGAAACTAAATGAATGTCTTGTATTTTAAAACAAACTTCAACACTTTATATTGCATATTGACACAGAACAAGAGACTAATTTTATTTCTACAGATGGCACCATTTCGAAACGTTTATTTATTTACACGTCATCAGGAATTATGTTAACGGTTACTTCAGGAAAGTACTTTAAAAGTATGTGAAGGATGTTTGACCCTTACCTCATCATGTCAGAATAAAATAACGACATCAGTTTAGCGTTAACATTAATATTCTACAGTGATATAATATTACTAGTCAATAGTCAATGATGTTATTTTTGCTAAGCTACTACCTTTTTTGTTCTTTCACTAAAACTGATAACACGCTATTAAGGTAGTTCAACACCTTTGGCGAGAAAATGTTAAAGTTATCCAATATCTTTCAAACTCGGCATACAAGACCACTAGCATCTAGGCTATGAAATGGCAAAATGCATATCGAATGAATACACGTGATTTTGACGTCAAATGGCGTCAAAATTGCTTCCTTAAGTCAAGTTATTTATACGGGTCCTGTTCATAAAACGGGTATATGTTCGAATTGTGAATACCGATTTTCATGATTTAACTTTCCTTTATTAGGTGAAATATTGTCCTTATTTTTAATCATAGTTTCCAATCATGTAATTCACACAATGCGTTGGGATATAACGATAAAGCGATTTTCCATATTATAACGTCGTATATTTTCAACTTCAACGGTTCAATTTCTGACGTTTTTCTCAAAAAGTAGCTCTATTACCCTATCTGAATTTTGGATATGTTAGACTCGAAACATTTTGACGTAGATTTATCGAAGAAAACCGATATATCAATATGTACATTTATTCTTTAGATACAGTGAGAAAATGTTTCAGTTAACGTTTTCATTTTTTCCCTGAAGTGATCTCATTTATTATTATACGTACTTATATTGACTTTATATCTACCTTACTTTTCTTTTGGAGATAAAGTTTCTGGAATGGATGTTTTCGAATGGTACTGCCCATATCTGCCTATTTAATATTGTCGTTATGAAGTAGAACGATACCAACACAACACGTTTACCATTTTGTTTTATTTTGCTACATGTATTGTGTATTGTAGGCCCATGTGGCTGGGTGTTATTTATTACTTTTTGTACCATTGTTTTCTTAATGTACATGCACACTATAATAAAATATGTACTTACTTACTTATAAGAATTGAAATTGATCATTGTTTCATTTGTTTTTTATTTCGCTTATATTAGCATATGGCTCTTTCATTCTGTTATTCACACGTCCGGACCAAAGAGATAAAACAGTAACTGAGTAAGGAGATTATGCTATCCATCATGGGGATCTTGAATACCCTGTAATTTTTGCCATGGGGATTTTGAATACCATGTCATTTTTGCCATGGGGATATTGAATACCATGTCATTTTTGCCTTGGAGATTTTGACTACTAGGGCAAGTTTGACCCATGGGGATTTTGACCATTAGAATGTTGATATAGACTCGCCAGAAAAGATCGGCTTAATTTAGCTGTATAATTTATCATACAAGCAAAAAGTTGACGAATTTACGAAATTGATGAAGCAGCAACAGTTTGTCACTCGTCAATTCGTCGCTCGTCCAGATAACTTCACAGCAGTTCGTCAATTAATCGTCAATTTGTCGCTCGTCAAGCTTACTTCACAAATAATTTGAAGTTCGTAACTCGTCAACCTAACGTCACGGACCTAAACAGAGTCACAGTTCGTCACTCGTCAACCTAACTTCACGGAACTCAAAAAATGTCACAGTTCGTCACTCGTCAACCTAACTTTACGGACCTAGTTTACATCATGCCGTCAAAACGGCGTGTCAATTCAAGAGACATCAAAAGGATATTTGATGTTTGTTAAGTTTTTATATGTAATTGTTATCCAATCAACCTTACTTAATTTTATCCCCTTTCTCAGACATTTCGACTAGAAAGTTAACATGCCATAAGTCGCCTTGAGCTGTTTTAGCAGGAATTGGCATGGCATATCTTATTTGTTAAATGTATATCCAATGGCTAATAGTGAGTCAATTGATCATGTTGTTCGATTGGTCAGTTAGTAAATCCGAAGTTGATGATCTGAAGTCAATTTGACATGAATTTACATTCTAGTTTTGAAAACAAAAACAACAAGCATTACAAGGAGTACCTAGATGTTGCTTTATACTTTGTGAGTTCCAGAGACATAGTTATTAACAACTTGAGTTCAGGTAACTTAGATATTTTGTGTTACATTTATCTTACATTAATAAAGAGTGCCAATATCTGTATCTGTTTTAAGTGAAAATTAAACTTTGTTGAATTTTTCGTGTAGTTACATAACATTCTTAAACACAGAAATTGCAGCACAACATTAGCCTGCGCGGCATGCTTAGGCTGATCTGTGTCGATACTTTACGCAGAAACCACGATGTTGGTTTTCTCGCGGGACGGCTCATATATTGTGTTTATCCTACCTTATTATATCTCTTATCAGCAAACTGCTCCCTGGTGTTGGTTCTATGTCTCGTTGACATATTCATAGACCGCGGATTCTCGGAGACTCAAGGAACGCTTGGACTGACAATTCTCACGGTCTGCAATATATTAGGTCGGTTATCCCATGGCACCTTATTCAAGTGCCCCTTCGATACAACATTTGTTCTGCCAACAACGGCGACGGCTTTATCTACATTTGCAATGATCACGATAGCACTGGTGGACCGACTAGAAGTATATCATGTGATATGCTGTGTGCTTGGTAAAGCGCTTAGTGATTGTCGTGATAAGCGGTATCTACCATATGCCATTGGAATACGGATTACCTGTATCGGACTACCTAATGTGGCTGCTGGACCTATCGCAGGTAATAGTTGCGTTGCCCCAGGTAAGAGTACGAGGAGATACATAGGGATAATTACTCCGTCGTTTTCCCGTCTGTCTGTTCGTTGTGACAAATGTGCTATTTGGTCATTACCAGGCGATATATAGTCTTATGGTTTTCGTAAAAAAATAAGATTTGTGGTTTGTTTTGGACATTATGAAATCAACATGGAACATCAGCACATCTGAACATGCTTATCATAATTCGTTCTATAGTTTCCGTTATTGATATTTTCCGGAATACCAAAGGTTTGCACAATAATTAAGTATCGACTACATAGACACAGCGAAGTATCATTCATTTAAATTGTCCTTGCAAATCTTAAACCACAATGTAATACTGATATTTTCTAAGGGTCTTTAGTTTGCCAATATGCGTTCTTTATCAGAAAGTTAAATAGACATAATAATCATAGAACCTCCAGTTTAAATGTTCTGCCCTTACCTCCTGCAACTTATATTTCTGTCAGGTGCTATTCAAGATACAACATGGACATATACCTTGCCGATCCTAATAACACCGGTTGTAAATGGATTGGGATTTATTATGTTTGTATAGGCTCAGTATTTTCATACAAAGAAAAACTATATTGGTGATTGAAAACACAATTACTGTTATGCTATAATAACCTCCATAGTAAAAGACTTACACTGTTGCATGTTACATGTATATATTTCGACCATCCGGGGATGAAAACTTCTCATGTTACGAGTCGACAGGACAACGCCTAAAGACCAGTGCCGCAAACAAATCAGGCAAACGGTGTTTCATGAGTGTCTACGGATTCAATGAAAGCTATCTGGATCACTACGGGGCATTCTCTTGTATGTAGATGTGCACGTGTCCCTTACGTTAAGGGAGTCGCGAGTTACTATTCTACTTCATGAATCGGATTGTACTCGTAGCATATGTTTTCTCTTACAGCATAATATTTTCATCGGTAACATCAATTATTCGTATTAAAAGCACACATTGTTGACAACAATAGTTTGTGCCGGTAGATCGACATTAAACCAAAATTGTGTTGTCCTGTAACAAGCTATGACCGGAGCATGCCAATAATCAGTAACTACCTGTATTAATTTATATCACTATGTCTGTCAGAGTGTGGTCCACAGATTGAAAACAGACGGACAGACTATTGAATCCTAAATATCACGCTGCCAGGCTATGCGTCACAAAAGGAAACTTTAAGACGTTTCACATTTGGTGTTCATCTATTTAAACCCTTTCCCATCTGCAAACTCATTTTGACGAATCTGCATCATACGACTTTTAAAAACTATATTCAATTATTAAACTTGGTGTATAGAGATTTTTCTCATCATCTGCCATTATGTTGTCAAAGTCGTCTGCTTTATATTAGTTATTTCGCAAGAAATGGCAAAGGATGCTTGAATATTAAACTTGATAGCAGAATTTCACCCTTCCCTGACTCGATTATATTTATACATGTTACGATGTATATTAAAAGTGTTATTGACCGGGAGATAGCCTGATGTTGCATATTTTAAACTAATTCCATGCCCTTTAAAATATTACATTACGGTATTCGACGAACGAATGTTAAATGCAACATACAGGTAACTATATATCGTAACACTAAACCGTAACGGACTTTTGCCGTTATAAAGTCTGGCGAGTTGTTTTGTCAACAACTCTGAAGCGTGTCACATTATAGAACATAACTTGGTGTGCAAGAACAACGGCCTATACGTGATTTAAAATTGCGGCGGAAATGTGTGGATAACCACTTACACATGCTAAACATTTAATGGACAACACGTTATATGCTTAACATTGATGGATAAAACATATATGCCAAAAATGTTTGATTCAACAAAATCAGAACGACAGCCACTGATCGGAGACGAGCAAGGATCCGAGACATTTGTCTACAACAGAAGATGGTACGTACGTGCTGTATTCAGCTTTGCGTGTATGACACAAGCTATGGTTTGGAACACGTGGGGACCTATTTCGGAATCACTGGAGGTGGTGTTCGGATGGTCTGATGGACTGGTGGCGCTTTTACCGAACATGGGTAATATTTCATTCTTTCTGTTAGTCATTCCCGGTGGAATGCTCTTGAACACAAAAGGACTGCGGTTTTCGATGAGTGTGTGTATATCATTGCTGGTACTCTGCACCGCGATGCGTTGTTTTACATTGGAACAAAACTTCTTCACTCCGATAGCGTATTTAAGTTCCTTGATACAAGGAATAACGGGTGTTATGACATTTGCCGCACCGCCTCTTGCAGCTGCAGTCTGGTTCCCAGCTGAGGAACGTCCCACCGCTACTGCTATTGGGTCGTTCTTCAATTACTTCGGAGTATCAATATCATTTGTAATTGGCCCCAGACTCGTACCAGGGCCAATATACGGGCCACATTTGAAGCCAATAAATCAATTAAAGAAGTCCACAATGAAACTGATAAAGCTGACACTGTTGTAAACCTTCAAGAAATGAAAACAGGAATTTACAACCTAGTGTATATACATGTAGGAATCGCCGCGGTCCTGTTTGCTTTGGTTCTGGTATACTTTCCGGACAAACCACCTCGTCCACCGAGTACCACAGCATCGATACAAAGAACGAACTACAAGGATGCTCTACTAAAGATTTTTAAAAACGGGCCGCTCTGGATCGTTATGCTGGCCGGTGCATTGCCGGTAGGTGTCTCTGGTACATGGATTGTGATGATTGACGTCATCATCAAAGCAATTGGGGTTTCCCAAGTAGACGCAGGATGGATGGGATTTTGCAATACTGTAATAGGCTGTTTATCGGGAATACTAATTGCTAAGTATTCGATGATCTTTCACGGAAGAAGAAAGATTTTTCTGACTACAATGTTTTCATGTGCAGCAATTTGTGAATCTGGTTCTCATTGCTTTGCGATTCCTTCATTGCGTTCAGTTTACCATCACTGTACGCTGCTTGCATATTAATAGGAATATTCATCAATGGAACAACACCATTATTTTACGAAATGGCCGTAGAAGCATCCTTCCCTGTTGGGGAGGGGGTAACTGGAGCGTTTTACACATGGGTTTTACACATGGGTGTATGTCTTATTTGGGACAATTTTCTTGTTCCTTGTTGTAGTACCTAACATAGGGATAACTTGGTTGAACTGGGTCGTGCTTGGTGCGCTATGTGTGTCAATACCGCTGTTACTCATGTTCCCTGAGAGATATAAACGATCCGATATTGATATGAAGGCTGCCCAGTAAAAACAAAACACGTTATGAAAGAATGAATTATTGGTGTTTGACGCCGCTTTGAACAGTTTTCAGTTTTATCACAGCGTTTCCTTGGTAAGTTACCAGTACTACTGGTCCATTAATGCTGACACCAGCCAGTCAGTTGTAATTATGCTAACCCCGCAAACCTGAGCACCACGGAGATCAGACATTACTACCATTTTCAAAGTCTTTGATATGACTCGGCCGGGGATCGAACCCGCGACCTGCTGCACCGAGGCGGATGCTCTAACACAACACCACCGAAGCGGTACGTTATAAAAGATTTGTTAATAATTGAGTGGAAGGATGTATATGGTGAACTTTAATCGATTCAAAATTCAGAGTTCTTCTCCATAGGATACAATGTTGCTTGTGTGAGTGGATAGTGAACATGGAAGACTTAATTATACTGAACGGAGGCGCATGCTGATCTGGATCTTTATTGGTCGAAACGTCGGTTTTCGAATGACTTGGCTTATTTATGTATTTGTTCTATCAATGGAAAAAGGCAAATCGCCAGGATATACGTCGACTTTGCGTTTAATCTGTACTTATTAATGAAAATGAACTGGAAGTAAAACAAATATTTATTGTTCGTAAATTTTAAATCAGGCTTGAATGTTTAGTTCAACTATGATTGCATAACATCCTCAGCTCATACGATTTGATGTTAATCTTCTCAATCTTTTTATTTTGCAAGCGTTAACTTATATTTTGCGGTAACTTATAGTCCAGAAAATTAACATCGTGGCTTCGCGTAATGTATCCAACCAGATCAGCCTGCGCAGTCTGCGCAGGCTAATCCGGGTCGACACATTCCGTCTCGGTGAGATAGAGTAATGATATCCGAAACAGAAAATCCACAGGAGGCAAAAAGTGTCTGTCCGAGCTGTTCCGGGTCGATACTTTACTACGCAGAGTCCACACTGTTGGTTTTCTCGTGGGATGGCTCATATATGGACGGCTTATCCGTTTACAGAATAACATATTGAACAATTATCTGCTTTAAGAACGTCTTGGGAAGAGGGCAACAGCTGGCAAATAGAAACACGATTTTATAAAAGGAAGAGCTGTCGTTTTGACCAAATTCTCCTTTTACCACGGTGTTTTACAGTTATGAAATATGAAGCAAATGTCGTCTATAAAAGTGAAACAGGAAATAAACTTGTTTCCAAGTTTTATCATAAACCAGAAACGACGTTTTGAAATTAGCCAAAGCTTCAATGCAAGAAGGAACAGGATGTCATGATGTCGCATAATTTTAAAATCTGTTTAATGCGATAGTTATAAATCGCTGTTTATATTTCACAAAGATGTAACTAGTTCTCGTAACATAGGTATAATAATGCATTTGTGCTGCTAACAGTTTTAGTGAGTTGTAACGACACTGTCGGTAATGTTATAGAACATCCACGAACTTGTTAAGGAATCACAAAGGATTCATATTCGGAAAAGAAACACACGTAATTATATTGATGATTGTGGTGGTGACGAGGGTGAAACTCACATATAATGGATGGCCCCTATAAGTCTCAAAGACATGGCGACACTAAATTAGAACGACAGCCATTGATCGGTGACCAACACGGATCGGAGACATTTGTTTACAAGAGAAGATGGTGCGTACTGGCTGTATTCAGCTTTGCTTGTATGACACAAGCTATGGTTTGGAACACGTGGGGACCTATTTCAGAATCACTGGAGGTGGTGTTCGGTTGGTCGGATGGACTGGTGGCGCTTTTACCGAGCATCGGTAATATTTCATTCTTTCTGTTAGTCATACCCGGGGGAATGCTCATGGACACCAAAGGACTGCGATTTTCGATGGTTATGTGTATTGCATTGTTGGTATTTTGCACCGCGATGCGATGTTTTACCTTTGAAGAAAACATATTTACTCCGATAGCATACATTAGTTCCCTGCTTCAAGGCATAACAGCTGTTATGCCATTCGCTGCGCCACCACTTGTGTCCGCAGTCTGGTTCCCAATTGAAGAACGTCCAATCGCAACGGCCATCGGGACCTTCTTTAATTACTTTGGTGTGGCGTTGTCATTCATAATTGGTCCCCAGCTCGTACCAGGACCAATATATGAATCAACATTGAAACACAATTACTCGATCTATGGATTCGTCAATGAAAGTAAAGATCATGACACAGTTGTAAATCTCAATGAATTGAAGTCGGGAATTTCCAACCTAATGTATACACATGTAGGAATCACCGTAGTACTGTTTGGTTTGGTTCTGATATACTTCCCGGACAAACCGCCTCGTCCACCGAGTATCACAGCATCGATACAAAGAACGAACTACAAGGATGCACTACTAAAGATCTTTAAAAACGGGCCGCTCTGGATCGTTATGCTGGCCGGTGCATTGCCGGTAGGTGTCTCTGGTACATGGATCGCTATTATTGACGTCATCATCAAAGCATTTGGGGTTTCTCAAGTAGACGCAGGATGGATGGGGTTTTGCCATACAGTAATTGGCTGCTTATCGGGAATACTAATTGCTAAGTATTCGATGATCTTTCACGGAAGAAGAAAGATTTTTCTGACTACAATGTTTTCATGTGCAGCAATTTGTGTAATCTGGTTCTCATTGCTTTGCGATTCCTTCATTGCGTTCAGTTTACCATCACTGTACGCTGCTTGTATATTAATAGGAATATTCATCAATGGAACAACACCTTTATTTTACGAAATGGCCGTAGAAGCATCATTCCCTGTTGGGGAGGGGGTAACTGGAGCGTTTTACACATGTGTACATGGCATATTTGGGTCCGTTTTCTTGGCCCTTGTTGGAGTACCTAACATAGGGATATCTTGGTTGAACTGGATCGTGCTTGGCGCGCTATGTGTGTCAATACCGCTGTTACTCGTGTTCCCTGAGAGGTATAAACGATCCGACATTGATATGAAGGGTGCTCAGTAAAAACAACCATGTTATGAAATATGGTTTGTTAATAAATGAGGGAAAAGGTATTTCGTGAAATTTAATCGATATCAATTTCATACTCGAGTTTTCGTGGCTAACTAATGTAACTTTTTATTACTGGAAGAAGGCAAATCGCCAGGATATTAGTCAAGAGTTTGTATACATAGTTTGTGTTATTGTACAGATGCCTATATATAGAGGATATTTCATGAGTGTTTATTTGTTATCACTTTTGATAAACGAATGAAATGTGCCGGTTTGGGCGCCGAAGTGACTTACGTTATAACATCAAACCGCTGACGTGGCGTCATTTTCATTGTTTGGTTTCCGCGTTGTAACTTGTGCGTAACACCACAGGCGTCCAAATTTCCATATCAGAAAAAAATTGGGGAAAACATGCAATACCCAAAAAGTATCTCTATATTGTCCATATGCTATAATAAAAATGATCGTAATGATAAGTTGGGGAATTCATCTCGTGTTACTATATATAGCCTCTCTAAACGATTCATATAGGCGTAGTTCACGACAAACTCAAGGAGGGTAGGGTCAGGGGGCACGTGTATCGATGGCGCATGCGCAGACACTTGGTTCTCGTGAACGCACAGCTCCACTCTGGAGTCAAAATTCAAAATGGAAGCCTCCGTGTTGTATCCACTTATTTTATTATCGACACCAGAAAGCTCGTTTTCTTGTTGTCTAAATTACGGATCGCAATTATTTGCAAGGCCCAATTAAACAAATCCTTATTTATCTGCCTAACAAATAAAAACATCACTGATTACTGAACTCAGAGGTTCGTATTTTAGGATTATTTACACACCAGCATCAAGAATTGCCACCCTCCGCCATTTTGGAACTCTTCTAACTCTCGCTTGAAGCAGGGTTGCAAAAAGTCGGGGTCAGAAGTTCATATGACGTCACTATGGTTAAAACTCTTGCCATTCATGAGGAACCCGTGTAACTCTAGTCGGAACTCGGGTTCGTCGTGAACTACGCCACTGTATAATAATACTTTTTATATATAATACAATAGATTACGGTCGTTATTATTATGGTATATGGACAATATAAAGACTACTAATAGTAGTTTAACCACGTATTGTGTGGTTTTTATTTATTTTTTCTCAAAAGAGAACTCGGACGCCTGTGGTAAGACTTGAATCCAAACTAGTAGTGTCATATGATATTTATGTAATAGGATTTTAACACTCCCAGAGAGGGCTTTATGTGATAAATATATATAACTTCAATGAAATATTGTGTTATGGAAAAACTTCAATCACAATTCCGAGGGATAAGACAAAAGATGTTATATGTCGACGGCTTATCCGCTTACATAATTACATATCGAAAAGTACTCTGCTTTAAGAACGACTTGGGAGGGAAAGGTAACGTCTGACAAATACAAACACGATTTTATAAAAGGAAAAGCTGTCGTTTTGGTCTACTTCTCCATTTACCACGTTGTTTTACAATTCGTATATGAAGCAAAAGTCCTCTATAAAAGGGAAATAGGAAAAATACTTGTTACCACGATTAAGCATAGAGCAGAGAGGACGTTTTGAAATTAGCCAACGATTCAAGGGTGACATGATGTCGCATAAATCAAAATTCTGTTTCATACAATAGTTAAATTCCACAAAGATGTAACTATTTATATTGACATAGGTACATTAAGTTATTAACGCATTTATGCTGCTAAATATTCTGGTTAGTTATAACGACACTGATGCAAGAGCTGGGTACGTAAAAGAACAGACGAGAACTTGTTAAACAAGAGGGCCATGATGGCCCTGGATCGCTCACCTGAAGTATGCAATGTGATTTGTCATGCCAACCACACAGTCAACCACATTAACTCATTTTGTAGTCAGGTAAGCTAATACAAGAGGCCCAAGGGGGCCAAAAGCCCCCCCCCCCCCCCCCCTGGCGGCCATAGTTTTCGACCAATCAATATGGCTTGAAGGAATCTGATAGAAGGTCACCCTAGGCACATTATAGCCATATAAGGCAAAACAGCCCTGCCCCCTGGTGGCCATGTTTTTCAACAAATCAATATGGCTTAAAGGAATCAAATAGAGGGTCTCCCAAGCAACATTTCTACAAAATTATTTGAAAATCGGCCCGACACTTTCGGATGAGAAGATTTTTAAAGTTTTCACTATAGCCATATAAGGCAAAATAAACCCGCCCCCTGACGGCCATTTTTTTCGACCAATCGACATGGCTTGAAGGAATCTGATAGAAGGTCACCCTAGGAACATTTCTACAAAATAATTTGATAATCGGCCTGACACTTTCGGAGGATATTTTTTTTAAGTTTTCACTATATAGCCATATAATGTATATGCCAAAAATGTTTGATTCAACAAAATCAGAACGACAGCCACTGATCGGAGACGAGCAAGGATCCGGGACATTTGTCTACAACAGAAGATGGAACGTACTTGCTGTATTCAGCTTTGCGTGTATGACACAAGCTATGGTTTGGAACACGTGGGGACCTATTTCGGAATCACTGGAGGTGGTGTTCGGATGGTCTGATGGACTGGTGGCGCTTTTACCGAACATGGGTAATATTTCATTCTTTCTGTTAGTCATTCCCGGTGGAATGCTCTTGGACACAAAAGGACTGCGGTTTTCGATGATTGTGTGTATATCATTGCTGGTACTCTGCACCGCGATGCGTTGTTTTACATTGGAACAAAACTTCTTCACTCCGATAGCGTATTTAAGTTCCTTGATACAAGGAATAACTGGTGTTATGACATTTGCCGCACCGCCTCTTGCAGCTGCAGTCTGGTTCCCAGCTGAGCAACGTCCCACCGCAACCGCTATTGGGTCGTTCTTCAATTACTTCGGAGTATCAATATCATTTGTAATTGGCCCCAGACTCGTACCAGGGCCAATATACGAGGCCACATTTGAAGCCAATAAATCAATTAAAGAAGTCCACAATGAAACTGAAATGTTGTAAACCTTCAAGAAATGAAAACAGGAATTTCCAACCTAATGTATATACATGTAGGAATCGCCGCGGTCCTGTTTGCTTTGGTTCTGGTATACTTTCCCGACAAACCACCTCGTCCACCGAGTACCACAGCATCGATACAAAGAACGAACTACAAGGATGCTCTACTAAAGATTTTTAAAAACGGGCCGCTCTGGATCGTTATGCTGTCCGGTGCATTGCCGGTAGGTGTCTCTGGTACATAGATTGTGACGATTGACGTCATCATCAAAGCAATTGGGGTTTCCCAAGTAGACGCAGGATGGATGGGATTTTGCAATACTGTAATAGGCTGTTTATCGGGAATACTAATTGCTAAGTATTCGATGATCTTTCACGGACGACGAAAGATTTTTCTGACTACAATGTTTTCCTGTGCAGCAATTTGTGTAATCTGGTTCTCATTGCTTTGCGATTCCTTCATTGCGTTCAGTTTACCATCACTGTACGCTGCTTGTATATTAATAGGAATATTCGTAAATGGAACAACACCACTATTTTACGAAATGGCCGTAGAAGCATCTTTCCCTGTTGGGGAGGGGGTAACTGGAGCGTTTTACACATGGGTGTATGTCTTATTTGGGACAATTTTCTTGTTCCTTGTTGTAGTACCTAACATAGGGATAACTTGGTTGAACTGGATCGTGCTTGGTGCGCTATGTGTGTCAATACCGCTGTTACTCATGTTCCCTGAGAGATATAAACGATCCGACATTGATATGAAGGCTGCCCAGTAAAAACAAAACACGTTATGAAAGAATGAATTATTGGTGTTTGACGCCGCTTTGAACAGTTTTCAGTTTTATCACAGCGTTTCCTTGGTAAGTTACCAGTACTACTGGTCCATTAATGCTGACACCAGCCAGTCAGTTGTAATTATGATAACCCCGCAAACCTGAGCACCACGAAGATCAGACATTACTACCATTTTCAAAGTCTTTGGTATGACTCGATCGGGGATCGAACCCGCGACCTGACGCAGCCGAGGCGGGAGCTCTTACACAACAACACCGAAGCGGTACGTTATAAAATATGTTTTGTTAATAATTGAGTGGAAGGATGTATATGGTGAACTTTAATCGATTCACAATTCTTCTCCATAGGATACAATGTTGCTTGTGTGAGTGGATAGCGAACATGGAAGTCCTGATTATACTGAAAGGAGGCGCATGCTGATCTGGATCTTTATTTGGTCGAAACGTACTGAAGATCGGTTTTCGAATGACTTGGCTTAATATATGTATTTGTTCTATCTATGGAAAAAGGCAAATCGCCAGAATATACGTCGACTTTGCGTTTAATCTGTACTTATTAATGAAAATGAACATGAAATAAATCAAATACTTACTGTTCGTAAATTTTAAATCAGACTTGAATGTTTAGTTCAACTATGATTGCATAATATCGTCAGATCATACTACTTGATGTGATTTTCTCACTTTCTTTATTTTGCAAGAGTTAACTTATATTTTGCGATAACTTATTGTCCAGAAAATCAACATCGTGGCTTTGCGTAATGTATCCAACCAGATCAGCCTGCGCAGTCTGCGCAGGCTAATCCGGGTCGACACATTCCGTCTCGGTGAGATAGAGTAATGATATCCGAAACAGAAAATCCACAGGAGACAAAAAGTGTCTGTTCGGGCTGATCCGGGTCGATACTTTACTACGCAGAGTCCACAATGTTGGTTTTCACGAGGGATGGATCATATATGAATGGCTTATCCGTTTACAGAATAACATATTGAACAATTATCTGCTTTAAGAACGTCTTGGGAAGAGGGCAACAGCTGGCAAATAGAAACACGATTTTATAAAAGGAAGAGCTGTCGTTTTGACCAAATTCTCCTTTTACCACGGTGTTTTACAGTTATGAAATATGAAGCAAAGGTCGTCTATAAAAGTGAAACAGGAAATAAACTTGTTTCCAAGTTTTATCATAAACCAGAAACGACGTTTTGAAATTAGCCAAAGCTTCAATGCAAGAAGGAACAGGATGTCATGATGTCGCATAATTTTAAAATCTGTTTAATGCGATAGTTATAAATCGCTGTTTATATTCCACAAAGATGTAACTAGTTCTCGTAACATATGTATAATAATGCATTTGTGCTGCTAACAGTTCTAGTGAGTTGTAACGACACTGTCGGTAATGTTATAGAACATCCACGAACTTGTTAAGGAATCACAAAGGATTCATATTCGGAAAAGAAACACACGTAATTATATTGATGATTGTGGTGGTGACGAGGGTGAAACTCACATATAATGGATGGCCCCTTTAAGCCTCAAAGACATGGCGACACTAAATCAGAACGACGGCCATTGATCGGTGACCAACACGGATCGGAGACATTTGTTTACAAGAGAAGATGGTGCGTACTGGCTGTATTCAGCTTTGCTTGTATGACACAAGCTATGGTTTGGAACACGTGGGGACCTATTTCAGAATCACTGGAGGTGGTGTTCGGTTGGTCGGATGGACTGGTGGCGCTTTTACCGAACATGGGTAATATTTCATTCTTTCTGTTAGTCATTCCCGGGGGATTGCTCATGGACACGAAAGGACTGCGGTTTTCGATGGTTGTGTGTGTCTCGTTGCTGGTACTCTGTACCGCGATGCGTTGTTTTACATTGGAACGAAACATTTTTACTCCGATAGCATACATTAGTTCCCTGCTTCAAGGCATAACAGGCGTTATGCCATTCGCTGCGCCACCACTTGTGTCCGCAGTCTGGTTTCCAATTGAAGAACGTCCAATCGCAACGGCCATCGGGACCTTCTTTAATTACTTTGGTGTGGCGTTGTCATTCATAATTGGTCCCCAGCTCGTACCAGGACCAATATATGAATCAACATTGAAACACAATTACTCGATCTATGGATTCGTCAATGAAAGTAAAGAATATGACACAGTTGTAAATCTCAATGAATTGAAGTCGGGAATTTCCAACCTAATGTATACACATGTAGGAATCACCGTGGTACTGTTTGGTTTGGTTCTGATATACTTCCCGGACAAACCGCCTCGTCCACCGAGTATCACAGCCTCGATACAAAGAACAAACTACAAGGATGCACTACTAAAGATCTTTAGAAACGGGCCGCTCTGGATCGTTATGCTGGCCGGTGCATTTCCGGTAGGTGTCTCTGGTACATGGATTGCCATTATTGACGTCATCATCAAAGCAATTGGGGTTTCCCAAGTAGACGCAGGATGGATGGGATTTTGCAATACAGTAATTGGCTGCTTATCGGGAATACTAATTGCTAAGTATTCGATTATCTTTCACGGACGACGAAAGCTATTTCTGACTACAATGTTTTCATGCGCAGCAATTTGTGTGATCTGGTTCTCATTGCTTTGCGATTCCTTTATCGCGTTCAGTTTACCATCACTGTACGCTGCTTGTATATTAATAGGAATATTCATTAATGGAACAACACCATTATTTTACGAACTGGCCGTAGAAGCATCCTTCCCTGTTGGGGAGGGGGTAACTGGAGCGTTTTACACATGTGTACATGACATATTTGGGTCCGTTTTCTTGGCCCTTGTTGGAGTACCTAACATAGGGATAACTTGGTTGAACTGGATCGTGCTTGGCGCGCTATGTGTGTCAATACCGCTGTTACTCGTGTTCCCTGAGAGGTATAAACGATCCGACATTGATATGAAGGGTGCTCAGTGAAATATGGTTTGTTAAAAAATGAGGGAAAAGGTATATCGTGAATTTTAATCGATATCAATTTCATACTCGAGTTTTCGTGGCTAATTAATGAAACTTTTTATTATTACTGGAAAAGGGCAAATCGCCAGGATATATGTCAACTTTGCGATTGATCTGTAGGCCGACTTATTAATGAATATTAACGTCAATCAAATATTTATTGTTCTTAAATTTTAAAATAGGCTTTTATTTTAGTTCAACTATGATTGAATAACATCGCCAGCTCCTTACTATTTGATGTAACCGTCTCATTAATTTTATTTAGCAAGAGTTTGTATACATAGTTTGTGTTATTGTCCAGATGCCTATATATAGAGGATATTTCATGAGTGTTTATTTGTTATCACTTTTAATAAACGAGTTTACTAAAATGATATGAGGTGTATTTCGAAAAAATGTACATGAAATGTGCCGGTTTTGGCGCCGAAGTGACTTACGTTATAACATCAAACCGCTGACGTGGCGTCATTTTCATTGTTTGGTTTCCGCGTTGTAACTTGAGCGTAACACCACAGGCGTCCAAATTTCCATATCAGAAAAAAAATGGGGAAAACATGCAATACCCAAAAGGTATCTCTATATTGTCCATATGCTATAATAAAAATGATCGTAATGATAAGTTGGGGAATCCCTCTCGTGTTACAATAAAAAGCCTTCTAAACGATTCATAAAGTATGATAATATTTTTTATATATAATACAATAGATAGTCTATTTATAGTAATACGGTCTTGTTTGGGATTCCCCGAGTTGTCCCATACGATAACATTTACGGTCGTTATTATTATAGTATATGGACAATATAAAAACTACTAATAGTAGTTTAACCATGTAGTGTGTGTTGTTTTGTTTTTTTCTCAAAAGAAAACTCGGACGCCTGTGGTAAGACTGGAATCGAAACGAGTAGTGTCATATGATATTATGTAATGGAATTTTAACACTCCCAGAGAGGGCTTAATTTGATAAATATATATAATTTCAATGAAATATTGTGTTATGGAAAAACTTCAATTACAATTCCGGGTGGTAAGACAAAAGATGTTATATGTCGACGGCTTATCCGCTTACATAATTACATATCGAAAAGTACTCTGCTTTAAGAACGACTTGGGGGGGAAAGGTAACGTCTGACAAATACAAACACGATTTTATAAAAGTAAAAATTGGCGTTTTGATCTACTTCTGCTTTTATCACGTTCTTTTACAATTTGTATATGAAGCAAACGTCCTCTATAAAAGGGAAATAGGAAAAATACTTGTTACCACGATTAAGCATAGAGCAGAGAGGACGTTTTGAAATAAGCCCACGATTCAAGGGTGACATGATGTCGCATAATTCAAAATTCTGTTTCATACGATAGTTAAATTCCACAAAGATGTAACTATTTCTCGTAACATAGGTATATTAACGCATTTATTATGCTAAATTTTCTGGTAAGTTATAACGACACTGATGCAAGAGCTGGGTACGTAAAAGAACAGACGAGAACTTGTTAAACAAGAGGGCCATGATGGCCCTGGATCGCTCACCTGAAGTATGCAATGTGATGTGTCATGCCAACCACAAAGTCAACCACATTAACTCAGTATGTAATGGTAAGCTAATACAAGAGGCCAACGAGGGCCAGTATCGCTCCACTGCAATTAGGCAACAATCAAATATACAGCCCCACCCCCTGGTGGCCATTTTTGTTTACCATCCACCATGGATTGAAGAAATCTCGTAGAGTGTCACCAAGGGAACATTTCTACAAAATTATTTGAAAATCGGCCTGATACTTTCGGAGGATACTTTTTTTAAGTTTTCACTATATAGCCATATAAGGCAAAATAGCCCCGCCCCTTGGCGGCCATAGTTTTCGACCAATCAATATGACTTGAAGGAATCTGATAGAAGGTCACCCTAGGAACATTTCTACAAACGTATATTCACTAGAGACAAGCCAAGACCAACAGCCCAACATGGCTTGAAGGAATCTGATAAAGGGTCACCCAAGCAAAATTTCTACAAAATTATTTGAAAATCGGCCTGACACTTTCGGAGGATATTTTTTTTTTAAGTTTTCACTATATAGCAATATAATGCAAAATAGCCCCGCCCCCTGGCGACCATAGTTTTCGACCAATCAACATGGCTTGAAGAAATCTGATAGAAGGTCACCCAAGGAACATTTCTACAAAATCATTCGAAAATCGGCCTGACACTTTCGGAGGATATTCTTTTCTCTCAAGTTTTCACTATATAGCCATATCATGCAAAATAGCCCCGCCCCCTGGCGGCCATAGTTTTCGACCAATCAACATGGCTGAAGGAGTCTGATAAAAGGTCACCCTAGGAATATTTCTATAAAATTATTTGATAATCTGCCTGAAACTTTCGGACGAGAAGATTTTTAAAGTTGTCACTATAGCCATATTAGGCAAAATAGCCCCGCCTCCTGGCGGCCATGTTTTTCTACCAATAAACATGGCTTGAAGGAACCTGATAGAGGATCATCCAAGGAACATTTATACAAAAAGTATTTGAAAATCGGCCAACCAGTTTTGAAGAAGAAGAGTTTTAAAGTTGTTTTCGTTTGGTTGCTATGGAAACCAGAATTCTGTATTGATCCCACAAATTGAAGGAATTCTGTTGAGGTCATTGAGAGGATGCTTTCTGTGAAGATTCATCCCAATTGACCAATTGTACGAAACGGCCGTAGAAACATCCTTCCCTGTTGGGGAGGGGGTAACTGGAGTGTTTTACACATGGGTGTGGGTCTTCTTTGGGATTATTTTCATGTTCCTTGTTGCAGCACCTAACATAGGGATAAGTTCGTTAAACTGGACCGTGCTTGGTTCGCTTTGAGTGTCAATACCGATGTAACTCGTGTCACCTGACAGGGAGGTATAAACGATCCGACATCGATATGAAGGGTGCTCAATAAAAACAACCATGTTATAAAATATGGTTTTGCTAATAAATGAGGGAAAGGGTATATCGTGAACTTCAATCGATACAAAATTCATACTCGAGCCGTCGGTTTAATTATCATAGTTCTTCATCATATGATTCAGTTTTGCTTGTGTGAATACATATCGAACATGGTAGACCTGATCAGACAGAAAGCAGGGCCAGGCTGATCCGGATATTCGCTGGTCGAAACGTCCACAAGGTCGGTTTTCGTATGACGTGGCTAATATATGTATCTTTATATTACTGGAAAAGGGTTAATCGCCAGGATATACGTCGACTTTGCGGTTGAGCTGTTATTACTTATGAAAATGAACTTGAAATAAATCAAATATTTATTGTTCTTAAATCTTAAATGAGGCTTGAATATTAAATCGACTATGACATAACATCGCAGCTCCTACCATGTTATGTAATCGTCTCTCTTATTTTATTTAGCAAGAGTTTGTTTATATGTTGTGTTAACTTATTGTTCAGATGCCCATATGTATATATATAAACATACAGCATATGATTTAAATGAAATATTGTGTTGAAATAGAAAAAAACTTCAATAACAATTCCGGGGGGTAAGACAATAGAGGTTATATGTCGACGGCTTATCCGTTTACAGAATAACATATCGAACAATAATCTGCTTAAAGAACGACTAAGGAAGGAAAGGCAACGTCTGCGAAATACATTCACGTTTTTTGATCTACTTTTCCATTTACCACGGTGTCTTAAATTCGTTAATGAAGCCAAAATCCTATATAAAGGAGGGAAATAGGAAAAATACATGTTACCAAGATTTCGCATATAGCAGATAGGATATTTTGAAATTAGCCCATTATTGAAGGGTGTCATGATGTCGCATAATTTTAAAATCTGTATCATACGATAGTTATAAATCGATGTTTAAATTCCACAAAGATGTAACTAGTTCATGTAACATAGGTATATTAGTTTTTAACCCTTTCCCTCATATAGACGCTTTCTGACGCCTCTGCAGCAGACGGCTTTTTAAAAACATAGTGACAAAAGAAGAAATTGCACAAAAATTGCAATTTTCTCCTTTTGCCACAAAGTTATCCACTTTTAGTCATAGGTTATCCATTCAATTATAGAGATTTTCTATGTTTTGTCAAAATATGTTCAAAGTCGTCTGCTGCAGAATTGTTGTATGAGGGAAAGGGTTAACGTATTTGTGCTGCTAAATATTCTGATTAGTTGTTACGTCACTGATGCAGGAGCTGGGTACGTTATTGAACAGACGAGAACTTGCTAACAAATTACAAGAGACTTATATTCGGAATAGTTATATTGATGTTTGTGGTGGTAGAGTGGATGAAAATCATTTAAATGGATAGCCCCATTATGTCTAAAAGAAATGGCGAAACTAAATCTGAACGACAGACACTCATCGGTGACAAGCAAGGATCGGAGACATCTGTCTACAAGAAAAGATGGTGCGTACTGGCTAACTTCAGCTTTGCGTGTATGACACAAGCTATGGTTTGGAACACGTGGGGACCAATTTCGGAATCACTGGAGGTGGTGTTCGGATGGTCTAATGGACTGGTGGCGCTTTTACCGAACATTGGGACTATGTCATTTTTTCTGTTAGTCATTCCCTGTGGAATGCTCATGGACACAAAAGGAATGCGGTTTTCGATGATTGTGTGTGTATCATTGCTGGTACTCTGCACCGCGATGCGTTGTTTGACCTTGGAACAAAACATCTTCACTTCGACAGCGTATTCTAGTTCCATGATACAAGGAATAACTGGTGTTATGACATCTGCCGCACCGCCTCTTGTAGCTGCAGTCTGGTTCCCAGCTGAGGAACGTCCCATCGCAACCGCTATTGGGTCTTTCTTCAATTACTTCGGAGTATCAATATCATTTGTAATTGGCCCCATACTCGTACCAGGACCAATATATGAGGCCACCTTTGAAGCCAATAAATCAATTAAAGCAGTCCACAATGAAACTGGTAAAGCTAACACTGTTGTAAACCTTCAAGAAATGAAAACGGGAATTTCCAGCTTAATGTATACGCATGTAGGAATCGCCGCGGTGCTTTTTGTTTTGGTTCTGGTATACTTTCCCGACAAACCGCCTCGTCCACCGAGTACCACAGCAGCGATACAAAGAACGAACTACAAGGATGCTCTACTAAAGATCTTTAAAAACGGGCCGCTCTGCATCGTTATGCTGGCCGGTGCATTGTCGGTAGGTGTCTCTGGTACATGGATTGCCATTATTGACGTCATCGTCAAAGCAATTGGGGTTTCCCAAGTAGACGCAGGATGGAGGGGATTT
The DNA here is from genome assembly GCA_031761405.1 of Serripes groenlandicus. Classification (NCBI taxonomy): domain Eukaryota; kingdom Metazoa; phylum Mollusca; class Bivalvia; order Cardiida; family Cardiidae; genus Serripes; species Serripes groenlandicus. The sequence continues at coordinate 4,497,724 of JASEVX010000010.1, read as the reverse complement.
TGCAATATTGTAATAGGCTGTTTATCGGGAATACTAATTGCTAAATATTCGATTTTCTTTCACGGACGACGAAATATTTTTCTGACTACAATGTTTTCATGCGCAGGCATTTGTGTAATCTGGTTCTCACTGCTTTGTGATTCCTTTATCGCGTTCAGTTTACCATCGCTGTACGCTGCTTGTATATTAATAGGAATATTTATTAATGGAACAACACCATTATTTTACGAAATGGCCGTAGAAGCATCCTTCCCTGTTGGGGAGGGGGTAACTGGAGCGTGTTACACATGGGTGTGTGCCTTATTTGGGATTATTTTCATGTTCCTTGTTGCAGTACCTAACATAGGGATAGCTTGGTTGAACTGGATCGTGCTTGGTGCGCTATGTGTGTCAATACCGCTGTTACTCGTGTTCCCTGAGAGATATAAACGATCCGACATTGATATGAAGGGGTGATAAGTTGAACTAACCACGTTCTGAAATGGTGATCAGTAGAAACAACCACGTTGTAAAAGATTTTTTTGTTAATAATTGAGGGAAAGAGTATATCATTAACTTTAATTGATTCAAACTCGAGCCGTCGGTTTAATTAGCATGGTTCTTCACCATATGATTCAGTTTTGCTTGTGTAAATAGATAGCCAACAGGGAAGACCTGACCAGATTGAACGGATATGTTCTGGATATATGCTGTGGTCGAAACGTCCATAAGGTCCGTTTTCGTGTGACGTGGCTAATTAATGTAACTTTATATCACTGATAATAGGTAAATCGTCAGGATATACGTCGACTTTGCGGTCGAGCTGTAACGTTAAAGGTAACGTATACAAACACGATTTTATAAGAGGAAAAGCTGGCGTTTTGATCTACTTTTCCTTTTACCAAGGTGTTATAAAATTCGTTAATGAAGCAAAAGTCCTCTATAAAAGGGCATGTTTCCACGATTTCGCATATATCAGATAGGACATTAGCCCACGATTGAAGGGTGTCATAATGTCGCATAAATTTAAAATCTGTATCATACGGTAACGTCTGCAAATACAAAAACGATTTTATAAGAGGAAAAGCTAGCGTTTTGATCTACTTTTCCTTTTACCAAGGTGTATAGGAAATATACATGTTTCCACGATTTCGCATATATCAGATAAGACATTAGCCCACGATTGAAGGGTGTCATGATGTCGCATAAATTTAAAATCTGTATCATACGATAGTTATTAATCGATGTTTAAATTCCACAAAGATGTACCTAGTTCACGCAGCATAGGTATATTAAGTTATTAACGTAATTGTGCTGCTAAATATTCTGATTAGTTGTTACGTCACTTATGCAGGAGCTGGGTACGTTATTGAACAGACGAGAACTTGCTAACAAATTACAAGGGACTTATATTTGGAATAGTTATATTGATGTTTGTGTTGGTAGAGTGGATGAAAATCATTTAAATGGATAGCTCCATTATGTCTAAAAGAAATGGCGAAACTAAATCTGAACGACAGAACCTCCTCGGTGACCAGCAAGGATCGGGGACATTTGTCTACAAGAGAAGATGGTGCGTACTGGCTAACTTCAGCTTTGCGTGTATGACATCAGCTATAGTTTGGAACACGTGGGGACCTATTTCAGAATCACTAGAAGTGGTGTTCGGATGGTCTGATGGACTGATCGCGCTTTTACCGAACATGGGTAATATTTCATTCTTTCTGTTAGTCATTCCCGGTGGAATGCTCATGGACACAAAAGGACTGCGGATTTCGATGATTGTGTGTGTCTTATTGCTGGTACTCTGCACCGCGATGCGTTGTTTTACCTTGGAACAAAACTTCTTCACTCCGATAGCGTATATTAGTTCTTTGATACATGGCATAACTGGTGTTATGACATTTGCCGCACCGCCTCTTGCAGCTGCAGTCTGGTTCCCAGCCGAGGAACGTCCCATCGCAACCGCTATTGGGTCGTTCTTTAATTACTTCGGAGTATCAATATCATTTGTAATTGGCCCCAAACTCGTACCAGGGCCAATATACGAGGCCACATTTGAAAGCAATAATTCAATAAAAGCAGTCTACAATGAAACTGATAAAGCTAACACTGTTGTAAACCTTCAAGAAATGAAAACGGGAATTTCCAGCTTAATGTATACGCATGTAGGAATCGCCGCGGTACTGTTTGTTTTGGTTCTGGTATACTTTCCCGACAAACCACCTCGTCCACCTAGTATCACAGCCTCGATACAAAGAACGAACTACAAGGATGTTCTACTGAAAATCATAAGAAACGGGCCGCTCTGGATCGTTATGCTGGCCGGTGCATTGCCGGTAGGTGTCTCTGGTGCATGGATTGTTATTATTGACGTCATCATCAAAGCAATTGGAGTTTCCAAGTAGACGCAGGATGGATGGGATTTTGTTATACCGTAATTGGCTGTTTATCGGGAATACTTATTGCTAAGTATTCAATTTTCTTTCATGGTCGACGAAAGATTTTTCTGACTACAATGTTTTCATGCGCAGGCATTTGTGTAATCTGGTTCTCATTGCTTTGTGATTCCTTTTTCACGTTTAGTTTGCCATCACTGTACGCTGCTTGTATATTAATAGGAATATTCATTAATGGAACAACACCATTATTTTACGAAATGGCCGTAGAAGCATCCTTCCCTGTTGGGAGGGGGTAACTGGAGCGTTTTACACATGGGTGTGTATTTTATTTGGGACTATTTTTTTGTCCCTTGTTGGAGTACCTAACATAGGGATAACTTGGTTGAACTGGATCGTGCTTGGTACGCTATGTGTGTCAATACCGCTGTTACTCATGTTTCCTGAGAGGTATAAACGATCCGACATTGATATGAAGGCTGCCCAGTAAATAATGATTTATTGGTGTTTTAAGCCGCTTTCAACAGTATTCAGTGTTATCACATACACTGTAGTTTCCTTGGTAAGTTACCAGTACTACTGGTCAATTTATCTTGACACCAGCCAGTCAGTTGTAATTATGCTAACCCCGAAAACCTGAGAACCCGTGACC